>JAWVWS010000514.1:0-143000 GCA_033807775.1 Saussurea involucrata | reverse complement strand
TTAAGGTTTATATTTATTGTGTTTTTAGGGTGTTTCAGTTTGGTATCAGAGCCGTAGTTTAAGTGAACTAGGTATGATCGTAAGATACCTAGACTTAAGCTGAGATGAGTAAGTTATGATTTGTGAGATTGGGTAGAAATACTAAGACGGGATAGTCTTAGAGTCGATGGAAATACGTGAATTAAGAACTGTGATGATGGTAACGAGAATTCTTATGTGTAGTATGTTCATAATTCCAATTAGCTACTGTTATTATGAATATATTGTTACGTAAGTATACTTGTTTCTAATTGTTATGGCGATTAACGAATGTTAAAGTACGTTTCCTTGTGTTTGGGTTGCATATAGCCATTTCTTATGGTTATCTTTATGTGATTATCAGAATACGATGGTTAATACACCAAATAGATCTCCTACTTCTTCAGAGGACCGTGTGACAAATGAATCTGTGGTGAATCAACCTGAAAGGGGTGGAGTCAACACAAGTCCACCAAGGCCACCTATCCTAGGAGAAGCAGGAAGTCAAACTCATCGACCTGATGTCGGTACTTCTAATCCGACGATGACAAAATGTACTCTGGAGTCATGCCTAATGGAAAACATGATGAGTGTCATGAATGCTGCACTGACTCAACAGCAAGAAATGTTTATGAAATTATTAGATGATAGGAATGTTGAAGTTCAGGGATGAGCTACGGGCACTGAAAATGTAATTCCACCTACAAATCCGGTAATAAATGCTAATAGGAGAATGGAGGAAGTTTATATTAGATATAAAATTAAAAAAACTCAAGTGGGAGAGAAAAGAAAGTGGGAGGATCGATTAGAATCTTCCCAGGAATCGAAACCTTTTGCCAAGAATCCTTGTTTTGAATCCCATCGAGAACCCAATTTGTATCAGAAATGCATAAGTAAACATTGTAGCCTGTGTCGAGTATGTTTTAAGTGCGGAAAGAGTGATCATCAAATTGGAAACTGTTTCATTCAAGGAACAACCTGCTTTGAATATAAGAAACTCGGTCATTACCGAAGGGATTGCCCAAAGCTAAAGAATAGTGGAAATTAAGAGAAGAAACCCAACACCCCAAGACCATCGGGCTGAGCATTTCACATAACGACGGAAGAAGCTAACGAATCGGCGGGTGTAGTTTCTGATACATTCCTTGTTAATTCTATACATGTGTGTATATTATTTAATAGTGATGCTAACTTGTCTTTCGTATTGCAATATTTTATTAAAAGTTAGCTATGCCAGTCACTATTTTGGAAGATGCCTTAATAGTTGAAATAGCTAATGAGGGTCAAGTCTTAGTTCGGGAAAGACTTGAGGGTTGTACAGTTATGGTAGAAGAAAAGGAATCCCCTATTGATTTGATTTCGATGGAAATAGGTGGGTTCGATATAGTTGTTGGTATGGATTGGGTGGTGAATAATCAGGCATAAATTGTTTGTGCTAAGAAATTATGTTGATCCAAACCCTCAGTGATCTGATAATGACTCTTTAAGAAACACTTAGTGAAAATTGTAAGTAGACAATATGTATTAGAGTTTCACTATCGCTGACAAGTACTATGTCTCTACAGTACCGCTGATAGGAAACTAATGTTCATTAAATTATGTTCAACGATACTGTTCATCAATACAGCTCTGAGCCTGATCAGTCTTGTTGATGATCGCTGATGATTATAGTTGTTTACTTATGATCCCTGAAGACAAGTTTCACGTCAACAAAGGTTCTACCCTGAAGTCGAAGATCAATCCAAAGAACCAGCGACAAGTCTACTAATGAACTGATGCGGATATAAGCGAAGCCAAGATTTGTCCACTCAACGTGAAGTTTCAAGTAGAAGACTTCAGCGAACGCTGAGCTTTGTCACTCGCTGATAAAGTACTATTCAACGAATGCTGATCATGAAGTCTTCCTCTACAAGTTACTTTTGTCTTACCCCCTTGCACGTCTCCGTACTAAAATGTCAGAAAAGATATCCCCTCTGTCTATTATCGTACAACCAACTCTGATTCTACACTGTACATCATGCGGCTACTAAGGTTGTCTTCAACGGTCAAACCATGCAACCAATCAGCTGCTGCCACATGTAATGTTGTACTGCTATGCATTAAATGCATGCAGTATATAAGAAGAACCCTACTTCAGAAATGAAGTGCTCGGCCATCTTCTCTCTACTATCTTTGTGTTAGGATATTATTAGTAATATTCTTATCTCCTTTCTGTCTTAATTCTAGTGCAAGAAACTTAGTGTTCTCATAACATGTTTAGTTTAGGTTAATTCTTAATCTTGTTCTGCAACAAGTTGTAAATTGTTTGATTATATCAATAAACAATTTAGAAAGTAAAAATCGTGTGTTTGTATTCAACCCCCCCCCCCCCCCCCCTTCTATAGACTTGTATAGCCCTCTGGGACCAACAAGTGGTATCAGAGCAGATTGTTTAATCTCATAAACAAGATCTTGCTTATACTAATCTTTTCTCTTCCTTGCTATTTCTTATAGTGGCTACCAACACAAACACAAACTATATTGACAATGGTTCTCTTGCAAAACCCCCTAGATTTTCCAGAGATAACTTTAATCTATGGAAAAATAGGATGATACTCTTCTTAGAAGGTGTAGACCCTACTATGCCTTATTACATCGAAAATGGCCCATATATTCCTGTTAGAATTGATCCTGAAGTTCCAGGCACTGCTACTAGAGCTGCCATTCCTGAAAGATTGGTTCCCAAGGAAATTCATATGTGGGCTGATGAAGATAAGAACAAAGTGGCTATCGACACTAAAGCCAGATCCATTCTTTCTATGGCTCTTCCTGACGAAGTCTACCATTCCGTCATGAACCTGAAAACCTCCAAAGCCATGTGGGACACAATCTGTGTTCAGTATGAAGGTACGTCTGAAGTCCAGGACTCAAGAAAGATCAACCTGGTAAGACAGTACGAAAGCTTCATTTATGGTAAGAATGAATCTCTCTCTGAAGTACATCAGCGGTTTAACTGTTTAATTATAGATCTGAAAACCGTTGGTAAGGAATATTCTAACTTTGAAATTCTGACAAAGTTCTTAGAATGTTTACTTGAAAGCTGGGACAGTTATTCAATGTGTCTGAAGCTATCAAAGGATCTAAAATCTATGACTCTTTCTACCTTATATGGCACTATGCTCAATCATGAGCAGTCATGTTATCTTAAGAAGAATCTTGTAAAAGATTCCAAAAGCACCCCTGTTGCTTTAATCTCAGAATCACCTTCCACTCAGCGATCTACTGTTACTATCACTGAGTTGGAAACTAACTCTGAATGCTCATCAGATGCTGACTCTTCAAATCTTGATGAATCTATGGCTCTCCTATCTAATAAGTTCCGGAGATTCGCCAAAAAGAAAAATTTCAGAAAGAACAAGCCCCTCGCACTTACTGACAAGCCTAGATCATCAACCCCCGTTGATAAGGCTACTGCTACTTGCTATAACTGTGAAAAGATAGGACATTTTGCTAGCGAATGCAGGTCAAAGAAAGTTTCTAGACCCTCAGCTTTCTCCAAGAAATCCTCTAACCCAAGGGCTAGAGATGACAAGTATCAAAAGCTGAAAGATAAATATGCAAAGCTGAAAAGATTTAAGAAGAAAGGTAAAGGCCTGATGGCTGACTTTGATTGGGCTGCTTCTGATGAAGAAGAATCACCTGAATCTGAAGATGATGATGAGGCCAATCTCTGTCTCATGGCAAAAATCGAAGATAAGGAAGAAAATTCTGACATTCCCTCTACTTCAGCCTCTGCTACCAAGGTATCACCTTCTTTCTTTACACATATTTCAGACATTAATGAAGTTGATAGTCATCGAAAGATCGATCTCCTGATTATGAGTTTATATGATGCCATGAATGGCAAAACTGTAGTTGAAAATCAAAACCTTGATCTCGCTGAACAGCTTAAACACTGTCACCTTCAAATAGAAAAGCTTTTTAAAATTGAAGAAGATTTAAAAGATCAGGTTCATATAAATCAACTAGTCAAAATCGAGCGCGAATAAGCTATAGCTGCATTGAAAGTTGAAAAAGCTACTGTTGAAGGATAGTGTAAATTCTCAACAACGATCACTGAGATAATTAAGTCTCAGATTTCCCTGAGTGACAAACGTGGTCTTGGTTACAAAGCTGACGCTGAAGAACCAACCACTGATCATTCCATGCTTAAATTTGGAATTTTTGTGTCCTCAATCCCTGACACTTCCTCATCTTAGTGTTCCTCTTCAAAAACTCCCATCCCTGAGGAAAAACCTACCTTAATCTCCAAAGGTAAGGGTAAAGAAAAAGTTTTCAACCAAAAACCTCAGAAGGGTACCTTTGTACCTAAGCTGAATGCTTCTAAAGGTTCAGTAACTCATCCCTCTACTTCTAAGAACAAGATCCCTGGAATTATTCAGCGATCCACTCCTAGAATCAGAGTGGATGTTATTAGTAATAAATCTGAAGAACTGATCGTTCCTCCCATTTCCAATGCCAAAGGTATACTTGGTGCTGGCCCTGCTCATTTAAAATTAACGGCTAAGCATGCAAATGGTCCTAAAGCTACTTTTAGTTATATGAAATGTTATCACTGTGGACTTACCGATCATTTTGCTAGTAAGTGTCCCACAGCCACCAAAGCTGAAAAATTAGCTAAGGTGAAGATTAATGCCCCAAAGGCAAAGAAGACCACTGAGGTTAAGAAATTAACCAAAGTAAAGACAAGTTCTGAAGCTGAATCTTCAAATGCTGCAAAGATTGCTGAACCTTCCACTTCCTCTACCACCACTAACAAGTGTGGGCCCATGGTTAAATGGGTGCCCAAGTCAAACTAATCTTCCTTTGTTTGCAGGTTCAGAAGGGTAACTGGTATCTCGATAACGGATGCTCTAGACACATGAATGGAAAGAAAAACCTGCTCACTGAATACAAGGAAGAGAAGGGTCCCTCAGTGACCTTCGGTGGAAATGGAAAAGGCTATACCCGAGGGTTTGGTGTACTCTCAAATGGTACAACAACCTTTAGAAGAGTTGCATATGTTAAAGGACTGAAGCATAATCTTCTAAGCATAAGTCAGCTATGTGATAAGGATAACAAAGTGATCTTCACTAAGGAATCCTGCTTTATCAATGACAAAAAGGAGAAGATAGATCTCAGTGGTTACCGTATGGAAAATGTTTACGTAATAAACATGGACTCTACAACCACTGAGAACTCCTGTTTCATCTCAAAAGCTTCATCTGATGCCAACTGGCTATGGCATAAGAGGCTCTCTCATCTCAACTTCAAGACACTGAATACTCTTTCTTCTAAAGAGTTAGTCACTGGTCTACCTCAACACTCATACGCTAAAGAGTTCTTATGTTCAGCGTGTGAGAAAGGGAAACAGACCAAAGCAAGCTTCAAGTCTAAATACGTTTCCTCAGTATCATCTCCTCTACAACTTCTCCATATGGATTTGTTTGGCCCTGTTAACAAACAATCCATCGCTGGAAAGAAATATACATTGGTCATAGTTGATGAATTCTCTCTCTATACCTGGGTAATGTTTCTCTGTTCTAAGGAAGACACCCCGGAAGAACTCATCACTTTTGTTAGGAAAATGGAAGTCCTGAACAGCTTGACCGTTCGCTCAATAAGGAGTGATCATGGGACTAAATTCAAAAACAGTTCTCTTGATTTCTTTTTTGAAAGTAAGGATATTTCTCACAACTTTTCCTCAGTGAGAACACCGCAACAAAACGGAGTCGCTGAAAGAAGAAATCGAACTATCATCGAAGCTGCACGTTCAATGCTCAGCGATTCTCACCAGCCTACTCTGTTTTGGGCAGAAGTTGTCAACACTGCTTGTTTTACTCAAAACAGGTCGCTGATTGTCAAAAGATTCAAGAAAACAGCCTATGAACTTTTCCATGGGAGAAAGCCTTCAATTAGCTTTCTTCACATCTTTGGATGTCAATGTTTCATACTGAACAACAGAGATGCCCTTGGAAAGTTTGATCCTAAGGCTGATGATGGAATCTTTCTTGGATATTCTTCAATCTCCAAAGCCTTCAGAGTCTTCAATCGAAGAAGACAGACTGTAGAATAAACAATCCACATCACCTTTGACGAATCCCGTTCAGCAAACTCTAGACCTTCTGCTGATATTGAAGAACTGAATCAATGGATGTTTTCTCATCTTGGTGATTCAGAAGACACCCACACTCCTCCATCTCATACTCATCCCGCTGAAAATGATGATCCTACCATCATCCCAAGCATGCAGACAAGTGAAGCTGAAACATCATGGTTCTCAGCTGTTCCTATTAACACTATGCCTGCTTCTGAACTGTTGGTCCCGAAGGGCTATAGAAGTTTGTAGAGGGGGGGGGTTGAATACAAACACACAGATTTTACTTTTCTAAATTGTTTATTGATAAATCATTAACAATTTACTGCTTGTTGCGGAACAAGATTAAGGATAAACCTAAATCTAAACAAGATGGAACACTAAGTTTCTTGCACTAAGAAAGAGAAGGAAATTACTAATGATAACCTATCTCAAGATAAGAAAGATGACTTGTCCAGAGTTAGCAAGTGCTTCAAAAATGAAGCTGGAGTCCTTCTTATATACTGCATTCATTTAATGCATGGCAGTTTATACTTTACACGTGGCAGCAACTCATTGGTTGTATGTCATTGACCTTTGTAGACAACCTTAGTAGCCGCATGTTTGAACAGTGTAGTTGTACAATTTCAGACAATAAGGAGGTTCTTTTCTGACATATCGTACGGAGTCGTGCAAGGGTGGTTAAGACAAAAGTACTCTGTACGGAGGACTTCATGATCAGCTTTCGTTGATTCAGCGCTTTAACATTGTTTATCAGCGAATGATAAAGTTCAGCGATAGCTGAAGTCTTGTACTTGATACTTCACATTGAGTGGACAAATCTGAGTCTTCGCTGATCCGCATCAGTTCATTAGGAGACTTGTCGCTGGTTCTTGAGCTTGATCTTCGACTTCAGCGTAGAACCATAAGGACTGAACGGGCTCCGAGCATTATGATGAACAGTGTTCGCTGAATGTTTAATCTAAAGAGCGAGAGTTCCTATCAGCGGCACTGTAAGGTCTTAGTACTTATCAGCGACAGTGAAACTCTGATACATATTGTTTACTTACAATTTTCACTAATTATTTAAGAGAGGGTCATTATCAAATCACTGAGGGCTTGGATCAACAATCTCCCCCTATTTGATTATGACATAGCAACAGAGAAAATTGCTATTTAATTAAAACACAAGGATAAAAAGAACTCATAAAATATTTGTCCCTTTTACTGTTTTCTGGGATCTTTTCTGTACTGATGAAGTAAGGTACTTTCGCTGAAATCTTTCATTAAACTTCGTATCAGATTACAAAGGGAAGTGGAAAGATTACAAGTACAAGCGAAATAAATTACAAGTACAATAGAATAACTGATAAAATAGAAGAATAAGGCGATCCTATCAGCTTATAGAGGTTCTTCCTTAATGAGAAGTTCATCAAGGGTCTTTGATGTGGGAATCATCCAGTCAGGGACATTTACTCCTTGATTTCTTTTGTTCAGCGCTTCTTCAAAAATCAAGGGTTTAAGATGCCGTGCCTGAATGTCGCGTTTGAATTCACACCAGTAGATGAGATCTTTCAGCTGTTCGATGGGAGTGATGGGTAGTTCAGATATACGTTGAAAACATTTTCGTCTACCATAGTCAATAAAGAATACCCCATAGGGTTTGCTTATGACTTTCCTAGGGATGAAAGTCTCACCAGGAGGAAGAGATGTGTCAAGTGCGGAAAGGTCAGGTTCTGGACCAAGAACTTCAGCACGAGAAAAACCAATACCTGTTTCGTTCCGTATAAGAGGACCTGAGTCTGAAGGTTTAGACTTATTCTTTGCAGAGGCCCTTCTTTTCTAATTTGCGAGAGGAGGGGGAGGAGGAATATCCACACAAGAAGAGACTAAGTCGACCTGTTTATTTATCAGCTTTTCGACATGATCCTTGTACTTAGATTGAGACTTCTGGATGGCTAATCTGATCTCCAACCATTCAGAGAGACCGTACTTCGTGATGGCTTCAACATAGAATTTTTCGTACTGTCCATTCTCTCTGAATATCTCGATTTCAGCAATTGAAACTTTGAGGGTTGATCTTCCAGTGATAAGTACCTTGTTGATTTTGGCAGGTCGATATCTGAAGTGTACCTTTTCTTTGCACCAGATTAAAGTAGATTGAGTCACAGTTCTCTTTTCTTCAACGATCTTCTTGGCGTCTTCCCATAGCTAACGTTGAACTTCGATTGGAATTCGTTTCAGCTTGGGGTCTTCGACTGATTGTTGAGTAAGCTGGATGGCGAGTTCTCTGTCATTTTCTTCAGCTTCCCTTCTTTCAACGGTTAGACGTTCAACTCTGAGGTGATCCTTGTATTCCTTTTGTGAAAGTCTGACCTTTGGAGGAATAGAAGGAAGTTGATCACGCTTCAGGATTATTCACTGATCTTCGAATCTCTTGATCATTGCATCTCTCTTTTTCTGATCCTCTTCATTTAGCTTTTGAGGAGCCAAGGAAGATCTGTTTTGTGAGAGAGCAACTGTTCTTCAGGTTCATCAGTCTCAGAGATCAAATCCAAGACCGGGATTATTTCCTCAGCGTTGGGAGCTGGGATTATTGTTGGTGAAGTCGCAGCTGTAGAAACTTCAGCGATATCCTCAAACAGGGGAGAGGACTAGCTAAAACACAGCGATCGTACGGATAAGAACTTGGGTAGAACAGAAAAAAAAGAAATAGGTTTAAGTGTATAGGCTTTTTGTGGAGAGTAGAGCTGATAATGTGTATAGATAGAGGAGGGATGCAGTGTAAGGAAGTAGAAGGTAGTGTACCTGACAAACTGGCTTTTTAAGCAAGATCGTCAGATTGTCATCTTCAGCGAGGCCCTTGTTTTTGCCTTTGTCAGCTTCAGACGCTGCAGGCTTGTCTTGGTCCGCTCCCCTGAAGGTTCGTTTATCAAGATCCCTTTAAGAGTTGTAGTCCTCTGAGCAGGCTTGACAATAAAGGAGTCATCATCATCATCGTCGTCATCATCACCCTTATCACTGGATGATGGTTCATCGTCAGAGATGTTGACGGCTTCTTCATCTTCAGCTTCAGATTCATATTCTTCAGCATATTCTTCGAGTTTCTCCCCCTCAGATACAGAGGTAAGCTTCTCGGTTCCCTCAGGGTTTTCATCTCCCTGAGGTCCAGCAGTTGTTTCTTCAGTTGCCTTCTCACCCTCTTCAGTAAGGGTAAGGTTTTCAGTCTTCTCCCCCTCGAAAGATTCATCATGGGGAAGGTCTTCAGAGTTCTTCTCCCCCTCTTCCTCATGATGAGTGGGGGAGGAATGTGATGACTCAGCAAAAGGCATTGGTTCCTTGTCTTCTTGTCCTAGGATCCCAATATAGGTTTCAATCGCTGCTACTCTGTCTTCTAGGTCCGTAATAGCAGGAGTGATCTTGAAAAGTTCAGCATGATCCGCCGGAGTAAAATGCGAAGGTGCAGGGGCAGGGGCGTTCATGCGTTCGAGGATCTGCAGTACCATCGTCTTCACTGAACTTACGTCAGTCTTTACTGAATTCATGTCGGTCTTTACAGAACTCACGTCAGTCTTTACAGCAGACATCTCTCCCTGAAGATTTCCAACCGATGTCTTCAGCATTATGAATTCGCTGGACATGGATTGAACTGTTGTTTTGAGAGAGGTGTAGTCTGTGTAGATGTCAGCAAGAACTTTGGCAAAATCACCAAGAGTTCTATCAACCTTCTCCAAATCATCTTTGGAGGCATTCTGTTCAACCACTGTTGTCAGCTTGTTGAGATTCTCTCCACGGTTTGTTACAGCTGAAGAGTTGTCTGAGAGAGTAGTGGTGAGACCTGTCAGCTTTGTATCCAGGTTCTTCAGAGATGCGTTGATGTCTCCCAAATTAGGACTTGTAACAGATAAGTACTTGTGAACAAAGGAAAGCTCAGAAGTTTGGGGTTTAGTTACAGTGTATATGGGTTGGTGTATACCTGTAGGAGGGTTGGTGAAGTCGTCAAAACTTCTGTGTCCTGAAAAGAGTTCCATGTCGTCAGCTAGAGTGCGTGTATGCATGGACATTCCTGCAGGGCCTGCATCCATAATTCCTTGAAAAATATCAGCTTTAGCTTCTGGTAGAATGACGGTTGCTCCAGCGGTCGTGGTGAAAACTAGATTAAAGTCCAATGGAGTAGAGAGAGAAGCGAAGGTTGAGAATGATGGTTGGGTGCGGGGTTCAGCGTTGGATCCGCTGAGAATCACTTCTTCAGTCTGTAGAGAGACTGAAGGAGGTTGGGTTGATTCCAAGTTTATAACTTCAGCGTTTAGAGACGCTGAAGCTGGGATAGAGTGGGTGGCTTGTTCAGCTGTGGCAGAGCGTACCACTGAACTTTCCTTCAGCTCTTCAAGATGAGCTGAGGAGTCTTCAGCATGAGATTACTGGGGTTGCTCCTTGGTTTTCTTAGTTCTTTTGGAACCAAGTTGGGTAGTAGAGTGTTTCCTTTTTCTAGAAGGAATGGAGGTTGCAGCTGGGGTATCAGCGGTGGGTTTTTCCACTGAAGGAGCTGCAGAAGTAGAAGAAGAAGGAGGATTGAGAAGAGTTAAGCGAGTAGAGAGACGTACCTCGTTTTCTAATGGTTTGAAGTCGAGTACCTTAGGGCCAACCTGAGAGAGTTTCAGGTCTCCTACTTTCGGGTAGTTTTCATTCAGGCCTGTTTGGAAGACGACGCTGATGAATCTTGGGTAAGGAACCCATGATGGTCGGTCAGCGGCAAAGTCTACTTTGAGCACAAGGTCATCGTAGATTATCGATGCCCAGTCAATATGAAGACCTTTCAGCAAAGCATATCCCATTGCTTGCTGAGGTTGAGCGGATTGATCAGAGGAGCCGGTCTTTACAGTCATGCAGCTTATCAAGTGAGCGAAGATGAATTTCATCTCGCTGTGCATTTTTGACTTCTTGATGAGGGTCAGCTTCTTCTCAGGCTTCTTGTCCCTTCCAGTTTCCCATACATAGCCCATTGCATCAAAGAATGCAGTGGTGGCTTCCCTATCAGCATGTTTCTTGTGGTCAGGGAGAGGAAAAAAAGGTTTTTCTTTTGTGGCGATGGGAAGGATAAGTGCTTTGCGGTAATGGCAGGGGTGATCTTTATGGTGCCAAAATCAGTGTCACAGAGGATGCAATCGATTTTCTTTGTGGGGTCTTTGGCTGATGGTAGCTGAGTGTGTCTGGCAGAATACCAGAACTGAGATAGTAGTAGCTGATGTGCAGGGGGTGTTATGGTCAGGGCTGTAGAGAGGCAACAGGTTTTAAGGAATTTCACAGCATCATTCAGATGTGTGACTTGCTTTCGAGGAGGAAACTCGAAAAGCGCATAGAGGTTGTTTGTTTTTGTCCAATCCAGTTCCTCAAGTGTGAACTTGACCTGAGGAGCCTTGATGATTTCCAGTTCCTCAGCAGCAGCAGTGTTCTCAGCGGTAGGAATAACACTAGATGCCATTGCTGTATTATCAGTTCAACCAAAGATATAACAAATAAGAATAATCTTAATGTGGAAAGATTTTCCAATAAGATGGTTCGAATTTTGTCCATTTCATTCAGACAAAAATGTCTTAATGAAGATTAGGGTTTTCTTGTTTTTGAAAAAGAAATGCACACCCAAAAAAAATCTTGTTTTCCAGTTTCCTTTTGAGGATTAGGATTCTGGAAAAACGTATGAAGAACAAGTTTAAGGTATTTGCGTTTAAACTTGAAGAACAACCATGAAAGGTTGTGTTCATAAAACCATGAAAGAAATGATTTCATTTTAAAAAGTTATTTTGTTTGATCTTGTATAAACAAAGAATAAGATCATAAACAAGTAATGTAGGTAAATAACAAGAGTATTAACCTGGTTCGTCAAGGAAGAAGAAGATGAACAGTTCTTGAAAAACATGAGAGCACAAATGCAACAGTAAATCTTTTTCTTGCTTGGAGGAGAAGTTTTTCGCGTAAAGGAAAAATATAAACCCAAAAAGTGTTTATATAGTGAGATTTGAGAGAGAGTAAAACTCGAGCGGGAAATATTTTCATCATGAAACGGACACGTGTTTGCATTTGATTGGAAGGTAAACAAAACGTGCAAACGTGTGTCAAAAAAAGAACGTGTCGGGGCTTATCCGTTGCTATGACGTCACGGATGTCCTTTCATATTTTAGGTTGTCTCTGAGGTTTTGAAAGCTCAGGGACACTTTTGAAAACATGAAGCACTGAATAGAAATATCAGTGTTGGTTTTAGAAATATCAAAGTATCGCTGATTAAGGAAGAGATATTCAACGATGCAATTTGTCTTGAAATCTTGCATTTACATGCAATTGTCAGCGAGAGAAAACATACCTTGATATCAGGGAATCATTTATGTTCCGAGAGAGAATGATAGAATGGGTTATACAAGTTGATTTTATCCTATCGCTGATCAAATGTGAACCGCTGAAGATTTTACTCTTCAAAGTTCAGCATTCCAAGCTCGCGGATGAGAAAGTTGAATCTTGTCTCATCAAGAGGTTTGGTGAACAGATCAGCTAACTGATAATCAGTTAGGATAAAGTGAAGTTCTATATCACCATTCATCACATGATCTCTGATAAAATGATACATGATTTCGATGTGTTTTGTCTTTGAGTGTAGCACTGGATTGTTGGCTATAGCGATGGCACTTGTGCAGTCGCAATAGATTGGAATTTTTGAGAACTGAAGGTCATAGTCTAGTAGTTGATTTCTCATCCACAAGACCTGAGAACAATAGCTTCCAGCGGCTACATATTCAGCTTCAGCTGTGGAGGTGGACACTGAGTTTTGCTTTTTACTTGTCCAACTCACCAGCTTTCCACCCAGGAGCTGACAGCCTCCTGTGGTGCTTTTTCAATCCAATATGCAACCTGCAAAATCACTATCTGAATAGGAGATTAGATTGAACCCTGAGTCTTTGGGATACCAAAGACCTAGATTCGCAGTACCCTTAAGGTATCGAAAAATTCTCTTTACAGCGGTCATATGAGATTCCTTAGGTTCAACTTGATATCGTGCACACAAACAGGTTGCGTACATAATATCGGGTCGGCTAGCTGTAAGATACAAAAGAGAGCCGATCATCCCACGGTACAGCGTGACATTAACAGGAATACCATTAGTATCCTTATCTAGTGTCAGCGGTGGTGCCATAGGGGTTTTCATAGCTGAACTCTGAGTTAAATCGAATTTCTTCAGCATATCTTTAACATACTTTCCCTGATTAATGAAAGTTCCTTTTTCATTTTGCTTTATCTGAAGACCAAGGAAATATGTTAGCTCACCCATCATGCTCATTTTATACTCTTCTTTCATTCTATCAGGGAAACGAGTACAAAATCAGGGTTAGTAGAACCAAATATAATGTCATCAACATATATCTGAACAAGAATGATATGACCTTTCACTATTCTGAAAAATAGAGTTTTGTCGATTTTACCTCGCTCAAAATTTTCAATATGGAGATAAGTAGAGAGAGTGTCATACCATGCACGTGGAGCTTGCTTTAAGCCATAAAGTGCCTTATCCAGTTTATAAACATAACCTGGACGCTTAGGATCTGAGAATTCTGGAGGTTGTTCCACATAGACTTCTTCATTCAGCTTTCCATTTAGAAACGCTGGCTTAACATCCATCTGATATACTTTGAAGTCTTTGTGTACAGCGTATGCTAAGAATAGACAAATAGATTCTAGTCTTGCTACAGGAGCAAATGTTTCGTCGTAATCTATGCCTTCCTCTTGTTTGTATCCCTGAGCAACAAGACGAGCCTTGTTGCGGGTTACAGTTCCATGTTCGTCCAACTTGTTTCGATAGACCCATTTAGTGCCTATCACTGTCTTGTCAGTTGGTCTTCGAACAAGTTTCCAAACTTTGTTCCTTTCGAATTCAGTCAGCTGTTCTTGCATTGCGCTGACCCAGTTTGGATCTTTGAGGGCATCATCTATTTTCTTTGGTTCAATCATAGAAATAAAGTTAACAAATAAACAAATATTACCTGCACTTCATCGAGTCTGAACACCAGCGTTTGGATCACCAAGAATTTGATCAATTGGGTGATTTACAGTCCATCGTTGAGCCGGAGCGTGAGACGCTGACTCAACCTGAACTGGAGGAGCTGAAGATGAAGCTTCAGCAACTTCTGGAATATCAGCCAAGAGAGGAGTAGGTGCAGATGTCATTTCATTCACTGATTGCTGAGAAGTCGATGGAAAGTCTGAGACATTTGGTTCAGAAGCAGGTATAGTGTTTAAAGGAACAACTGAGACCCATGATGTTTCAGCTTCACTATTCTGCATGTTTGGGATGATAGTAGGACTATCATCTTCAACTGTATGAGTATGAGGAGTGGGAATATCTTCTGAATCAACAAGATGAGAAAACATCCATTGATTCAGTTCTTCATTATCAGTGGACGGTTTAGAGTTTGTTGAACGGGATTCGTCAAACGTGACGTGAATAGTTTCTTCTACAGTTTGTCTTCTTCGATTGAAGACTCTGAAGGCTTTGGAGATTGAAGAATATCCAAGAAAGATTCCATCATCAGCCTTAGGATCAAACTTTCCAAGGGCATCTCTGTTGTTCAGTATGAAACACTGACATCCAAAGATGTGAAGAAAGCTAATTGAAGGCTTTCTCCCATTAAAAAGTTCATAGGCTGTCTTATTGAATCTTTTGACTATCAGCGACCTGTTTTGCGTAAAACAAGCAGTGTTGACAGCTTCTGCCCAAAACTGAGTAGGCAGGTGAGAATCGCTGAGCATTGAACGTGCAACTTCAATAATTGTTCTATTTCTTCTTTCAGCGACTCCATTTTGTTGCGGTGTTCTCACTGATGAAAAGTTGTGAGAAATTCCCTTACTCTCAAAGAAGGAATCAAGAGAACTGTTTTTGAATTCAGTCCCATGATCACTCCTTATTGAGCGAATGGTCAAGTTGTTCAGGGTTTCCATCTTCCGAACAAAGGTGATGAATTCTTCAGGGGTGTCACTCTTAGAACGAAGAAACATAACCCATGTATAGCGAGAGAATTCATCATCTATGACGTATATTTCTTCCCAGCGATGGATTGTTTGTTAATTGGGCCAAACAAATCCATATGGAGAAGTTGTAGAGGAGATGACACTGAGGAGACTTGCTATGACTTAAAGCTTGCTTTGGTCTGCTTGCCTTTCTCACACGCTGAACATAAGGACTCTTTGGCGTATGAGTGTTGAGGTAGACTAGTGACTAACTCTTTTGAAGAAAGAGTGTTCAGTGTCTTGAAGTTTATATGAGAGAGCCTCTTATGCCATAGCCAGTTGACATCAGATGAGGCTTTTGAGAAGAAACATGAGTTCTCAGTGGTTGTTGAGTCTATGTTAATTACATAAACATTTTCCAAACGATAACCGTTGAGAGCTATCTTCTCCTTTTTGTCAGCGACAAAGCAGGATTCCTTAGTAAAGATTACTTTGTTATCCATGTCGCAAAGCTGACTGATGCTTAGAAGATTATGCTTCAGCCCTTCAACATATGCGACTCTTCTGAAGGTTGTTGTACCATTTGAGAGTACACCAAACCCTCGGGTATGTCCTTTTCCATTTCCACCGAAAGTTACAGAGGGACCCTTCTCTTCCTTGTATTCAGCGAGCAGACTTTTCTTTCAAGTCATGTGTCTAGAGCATCCGCTATCGAGATACCAGATACCCTTCTTAACCTGCATTACAAAGGAAGATTAGTTTTTCTTGGGTACCCACTTAACCATGTGTACACGTTTGTCAGTGGAAGTAGTTGGAATGGAAGGTTCAGCAGTCTTCGCAGCATTTGAAGATTCAGCTTTGTCAGTGATCTTCTTTGCCTTGGGGGAAATGATCTTCACCTTAGCTATCTTTTCAGCTTTGGTGGCTGTGGGGCACTTACTAGCAATATGATCAGTAAGTCCACAGTGATAACATTTCCTATAACTAAAAGTAGTTTTAGGACCATTTGCATGCTGAGCTTTAGATTTTCAATTAGAAGGACCAGCACCAAATAAGCTATTGGCTTTTGAAATGGGAGGAACATTTAGTTCTTCGGATTTCTTACCAAAGACCTCCACTATGATTCTAGGAGTAGATCGCTGAATAGATCCACGCTGAGTAGATCTAGAGATCTGATTCCTTGATCCAGAGGGATAGGTCACTGAAGCTTAAGAAGCCTTCAGCTTAGGTATACAAATACCCTTCTGAGGATTTTGGTTAAAAGAAATTCCTTTACTTTTATCTTTAAAGACAGAGGTAGGTTTTGGATAAACCATTTTCTCTTTACCTTTTGAAGAGGTATAACTTTCCTTAGGGATAGGCGGTTGGGAAGAGGAACACTGAGAGGATGAAGTATCAGCGACTGAAGATACGAAAGTTCCAAATAAGAGCAAGGAATGATCAGTGGTTGGTTCTAGAGTATCAACTTTGTAACCAAGACCACGTTTATCCCTCAGGGGAATCTGAGACTTAATTATCTCAGTGATCTTTGTTGAGGAATTATACAATCCATCAACAGTAGCTTTTTTATCTTTCAATGCAGCGATAGCTTCTTCTCGTTCTATTTTGACTAGCTGATTTAGGTGAACTTGATCTTTAAAATCTTCTTCAATTTTAGAAAGATTTCCTATTTGAAGGTGACAGTTTTTAAGCTGTTCAGCGAGATCAAGGTTTTGATTTTCAACTACAGTTTTGCCATTCATGGGTTCATATAAACTTCTAGTCAAGAGATCGATCTTTCGAAGACTATCAGCTTCATCAATATTTGCAATATTGGTAAAGAAAGAAGGTGATACCTGAGTTGCAGAGGTTGAAGTAGAGGGAATGTCAGAATTGTCTTCCTCATCTTCAAGTTTGGCCGTAAGACAGAGACTGGCTTCATCATCTTCAGAGTCAGATGATTCTTCCTCATCAGAGTCAGCCCAATCATAGTCAGCCATCAGGCCTTTACCTTTCTTCTTAAAGCTTTTCAGCTTCGTATACCTTTCTTTCAGGTTGGCGTATTTGTCATCTCTATTCCTGGGAATAAAGTTTTTCTTGGGAAAAGCTGAGGGTCTAGAGACTTTCTTTGACCTGCACTCGTTAGCGAAATGTCCTATCTTTTCACAGTTAAAACAAGTCGCAGTAGCCTTATCAACAAGAGCTGATGATCTTGGCTTGTCAGTAATGGAAAGAGGTTTATTCTTTTTGAACATTTTCTTTTTGGCGAATCTCCTGAACTTTTTAGTGAGGAGAGCCAAAGATTCATCATCATCTGAAGAGTCAGACTCTGATGACCTTTCAGAGTTACTTTCCAACTCAGTGATAGTGATCGAGGGTCGCTGAGTGGAAGGTTCCTATGAGATTAAAGCAACAGGGGTGCTTTTGGAATCTTTTACAAGATTCTTCTTAAGATGACTCGATTGCTCATGATTCAGCATCGTGCCATATAAGGTAGAAAGGGTCATTGATTTTAGATCATTTGAGACGCATAGAATAAATGTCCCAGCTTTCAGGTAAACATTCTAAGAACTTTGTCAGCACTTCAAAGTTAGAATATTCCTTACCAACAGTTTCCAGATCTATTATTAAAAAGTTAAAACGTTGGTGTACTTCAGAGAGAGTTTCATTCTTACGACAAATGAAGCTTTCATACTGTCTTACCAGGTTGATCTTTCGAGAGTCCTGGACTTCAGAAGTACCTTCATACTGAACACAGATTGTGTCCCACATAGCTTTTGAGGTTTTCAGGTTCATGACGGAATGGTAGACTTCGTCAGGAAGAGCCATGGATAGTATGGATATGGCTTTAGTGTCGATAGCCACTTTCTTCTTATCTTCATCAGTCCACATATGAATTTCTTCAGGAATCAGCCTTTCTGGAATAGCAGGTCTATTCTCAGCGGCTAGAACTGCATCATCTATTCTTACAGGAATATATTGGCCATTTTCAAGATAATAAGGCATAGTAGGGTCTACACCTTCTAAGAAGCGAATCATCCTATTTTTCCATAGATTAAAATTATCTCTGGAGAATCTACGGGGTTTTGCAAGAGAACCATTGTCAATATAGTTTGTGTTTGTGTTGGTAGCCATTTTCAGAAATAGCAAGGAAGAGAAATATTAGTATAGATTAGATCTTCTTTATTAGATTAAACAAATATGCTCTGATACCACTTGTTGGTCCCGAAGGGCTATACAAGTTTGTAGAAGGGGGGGGGGGGGGGGGGCGTTGAATACAAACACACAACTTTTACTTTTCAAAATTGTTTATTGATAAATCATTAACAATTTACAGCTTTTTGTAGAACAAGATTAAGGATAAACCTAAATCTAAACAAGTTGAAACACTAAGTTTCTTTCACTAAGAAAGAGAAGGAAATTACTAATAATAACCTATCTCAAGATAAGAAAGATGACTTGTCCAGAGTTAGCAAGTGCTTCAAAAATGAAGCTGGAGTCCTTCTTATACACTGCATGCATTTAATGCATGACAGTTTATACTTTACACGTGGCAGCAGCTCATTGGTTGTATGTCATTGACCTTTGTAGACAACCTTAGTAGCCGCATGTTTGAACAGTGTAGTATCAGAGTGGTTGTACGATTTCAGACAATAAGAAGGTTCTTTTCTGACATATCGTACGGAGTCGTGCAAGGGTGGTTAAGACAAAAGTACTTTGTACGGAGGACTTCATGATCAGCTTTCGTTGATTCAGCGCTTTAACATTATTTATCAGCGAATGATAAAGTTCAGCGATAGCTGAAGTCTTGTACTTGATACTTCACGTTGAGTGGACAAATCTGAGTCTTTCACTGATCCGCATCAGTTCATTAGGAGACTTGTCGCTGGTTCTTGAGCTTGATCTTCGACTTCAGCGTAGAACCTGTGTGTGCCAATATGATCAATCAACCAAGAATTCACACAAGATCTAGAGAGAGATTGTAGAGAGAGAAAGTAGATCTCGTATTCAATAAGCTCTAAGTTTACAAGATATGAATTATGCTCTCTTAGTTAGTTTCTTAGTTACATGATTAGACTAAACAAAGCTATTTATACCTAAGATCTATACAAGACATTAAGTTAAGTTTGACTTTCACTAACACATAATACATTGACTTTGACTTTGACTTTATCATTAAATCTTGAAGACATATTTTAGACTTAACAATCTCCCCCTTAGATTCAAGATGTAATCATTTTGAGAACAGCAGTCTTTGGCTTGTCAAAGTCAACTTGTCACAAAATCTTCAGACGGGGATTTGGCGGAGATTTTCTTTCTTCGATTTGGAGAATTTGTTTCTTCACACAAGGCACTTTGGTACTGATAAACACAAATTTAAGAAAAAGAGATCACAAGATGATCAATCGATTTTTCTTAAACTCTTGAAGAATTCTCCCCTTTTTTCTTTCTTTGATTTGAGAAATTCTTGCTTCAGTAATGATATTCACAATATAGCACAAGTTTAAGAAAAAGAGATCACAGGATGATCAATCGATTTTTCTTAAACTCTTGAAGAAGAATTCTCCCCCTTTTTCTGTCTTGAGACGAAATCTTCTTTATTCTCTTTGACATGAAATTGAATTCAACATTTCTCCCCCTTTTTCGATGAAAGTGAGCATCATGATCATCGAAAACTATTTTCAATTTCAGTCGTGTCTCGGAGTATCACGAACAATCTCCTCCTTAATGAACAATCTTGCTCCCCCTCAAACTAACAATTCTGGAGCAATTTGATTTCTCCCCCTTAAAATATGCATATATTTCATTTAGGCACAGTAGTTGAAAATTTTATTCAAAGAAAATAAAATTCATTGAACTACATTTTATAACTACTACCATTTGATCATTTGAAAACTTTACAAAAGAAATCCAACTTAATGAAATTTAACAGATTTTTCAATCAAATGAAATCAAATGCATGTGTTTGGATTCAAATACAAGACATCATTGCATATCAAGTTAAAAATGTTCAGTTTCAACCCCTTTATTAAATCTATTTGGTGTGCTAGCATGCGAAATATGATCAACATCAAGCATATGCAATTCTAAAACATATAAGAATACTTTGCTCTAACTCACACTATTTGACCAAAATCAGGATTTTCACAAATTTACGGGTTTATTGCGACTTTGTAATATCCCCAAGTTTCAAGAGATGTGTGCACATTGGCATCTTTTACTTTTGTGCTCATTGGCATCTTTTATTTTGTGCACATTTGCATCTTTTAATTTTGTGCTCATTGGCATCTTTGAATCAAAAAGTTTAGTAAGTATAAGATACACCGTTAAACATGACTTTCTATCTGGTTCTATAGCAGGATTTGGGTTAGCAGATCCCAGACCAGTTGGCCTTAGGTGCTAGGTATCGAGTACCCCTTAGAACTTACTTTCCCAAACTAGAAAGGCCACATCGATTTATCTTAAACCCATTTGTACCAGTAGAACATGACTTTCGATCTGGTTCTATAGCAGGATTTGGGTCAGCCGATCCCAGACCAGTTGGCCTTAGGGACTAGGTGTCGAGCACCCCTTAGGACTTACTCTCCCAAACCAGAAAGGCCACAGGTACAAACTTTCAAACTAAATGATTTTATTTGTATATATTTGATGATGCATCTCAATCACTTGGTTTTAAAAACCTAGTGCTTCACCCATATTTTCGTTTCCATCCATCATTCTAACATTTAGGCCTTTTGAGCATTATATTCTAAATAAGTCCAGAATTACATAATTTTGAGCATTCAGTATAATTCCATTCATGTTTTGCTGACCTTTTGATTTATTTCAGAGGTGAAAGTTGAAACAAATATAACGCAGATAATACAACAATACTTGTAAAATCATCTTTTAGCATACATTTAATTCATTGAATGAAAATTGAAAATTTTCATCTCATTGAATTAAATTTGTTGAGATTCAAATTTTCAAAGCAGTAGAAATGAAACATAATACAATGTTACCTTTCACCACTTGTTCCTTGAATTGAAAGATGTGACAGTTAAGGATATCACCTGATAAGTATGAGTTCTAAACTGATTTGTTTAGAAGTCTTAGTCTTTGAAGTACGGGTCCTGAACTGAATTGTTCAGAAACCATTAACTGTGAAATCCGGGTTCTAAACTGATGTGTTTAGAAACCAATTCTCTTTACTCCCCCTTAATGGCACAAGTAATCTTCTTCCGAGAGTTCAACGCTTTGCTTCTAAATCTGCAAAAACAGATTAAGTAGATTTTGGTACCCAACGTGTCTTGGGTCCTGGCTTGTTAAGCGGAGCTCTATAAGAAGGAAAATGATAAGTACCGTACCAATATTGAGCATCATTATTTTTAATAAAATCATTAGTTCTACAATAAGAACAACAAAGATTCTTTTGTGCTAACATGATTAAATGATTTGCGGAATATAATGAACCAGGTTTAGCAAAAGATTTACCTTTCAGATTAGTGTTCTTGTTGGGAACATATGATTTTGGTACATCTTTTTCAGGAAACGTACCTTTAACTCTCCATTGCATGTTGACTTTCTTATATGTAGGAAGATCAGCAGATTGAAATTTAGAAGAATTATCCACTGAATGATCATAAAATAGATTAGAAGGACGAATCGGACATTCTAAATAGTTTTTGGATTCGTTAAGTGACTTGACTTTGTAAGATAAGTCATTCCGATCATTGGTCACCAAATCAAGCTTTTTCTGAATGTCAGACTTAACCCTCTTCTCTATCATAATATCAGTTGATAACACACAAGGTACTTATCAAGGGAAAATCGACCATAGACGTTCATGTCGTTGAAGTTGACATATTCAGGGAAGATGGTTCCATGCAACACATCTATGATGATACAATCAAGAAGTTCGGTCTCTCTAAATGGTTGGAGATGCGAATAGCCATTCAGCAATCTCGCTCAAAATATAAGAGCCATGTCGAGAAGATTATAAATTCTCAGATCGACTTGGTTTCTTCTACTGTGGATATTCCTCCTCCCACTCCACTTGCAACTCAACAAAGAAGGGCCTCTGCATAGAAAAAGATAATACTTTCAGATTCAGGTCCTCCTATCCGGAACGAAACAGGTATTGGTTTCTCACGTGCTGAAGTACTTGGTCCTGAACCAGACCTCACAGCGCTTGACACCTCTATGCCTCATGGTGAACAATTCATCCCTAGAAAAGTCATAAGCGAACCCTATGGGATATTCTTTCATGACTATGATGGACGTCAATGTTTTCAACGCATCTCTGAGCTTCCCATTACTCCCATCGAATAGCTCAAGGATCTCATCTATTGGTGTGAATTCAGACACGACCTTCAGGCTCGATACCTCAAGCCCTTGATCTTTGAAGAAGCAAAGAACAAACGAGATCAAGGAGTAAAGGTCCCTGACTGGATGATTCCCACATCAAAGACCCTTGATGAACTTCTCGTTAAGGAAGAACCTTATAGCTGATAGGATTGCCTTGTAATTCCTCCTTCTTTATCAGCTAATATCTTTTGTACTTGTAATTATTATTTGTTGTACTTGTAATTTTTCCACTTCCCTCTGTAACCTTTACGAAGTTCAAAGAAAAATTTCAGCGAATGTACTTTAATCCATCAGTACTCAAAAGATCCCAGAAAACAGTAAAAGGGACAAATATTTTATGAGTTCTTTTTATCCTTATGTTTTCATATTTAGCAATTTTCTCAGTTGCTAAGTCAAAATCAAATAGGAGGAGATTGTTGATCTAAACCCTCAGTTATTTGATAATGACCCTTCTAAACACTTAGTGAAAATTGTAAGTAGGCAATATGTATTAGAATTTCACTATCGCTGATAAGTACTATGTCTCTACAGTACCGCTGATAGGAAACTCATGCTCTTTAATTTAGACATTTCAGCGAATCTGTTCACCCATAAAGCTCTGAGCCTGTTCAGTACTTTTGGTGATCGCTGATAGTTTAATCGTTTACTTATAATCCCTTAAGACAAGTTTCACGTCAACTATATTCTACGCTGAAGTCGAAGATCAAGCTCAAGAACAGCGACAAGTCTACTAATGAACTGATGCGGATATCAGCGAAGCCAAGACTTGTCCACTCAACGTTAAGTATCAAGTAGAAGACCTCAGAGATTGCTGAGCTTTGTCACTCGCTGATAAAGTACTGTTCAACAAGCGCTGATCATGAGGTCTACTCTACAAGTTACTTTTGCCTTTCCCCCTTGCACGTCTCCGTACGAAGTGTCAGAACGGACATCCCTTATGTCCAGAATCGTACATCCAACTATGATTCTACACTATACACCATGCGGCTACTAAGGTTGTCTACAAAGGTTAACCCATGCAACCAATAAGCTGCTGCCACGTGTAAAGTAATACTGCCATGCATTAAATGCATGCAGTATATAAGAAGAACCCTACTTCAGAAATGAAGTGCTCGGCCATCTTTTTCTTTCTCTCCTAGTGTTAGAATATTTATCTTTAATATTCTTATCTCCTTTCTGTCTTAATTCTAGTGCAAGAAACTTTGTGTTCTTAACTTGTTTAGATTAGGTTAATCCTTAATCTTGTTCCGCAACAAGTTGTAAATTGTTTGATTATATCAATAAACAATTTAGAAAGTAAAAATCTGTGTGTTTGTATTCAACCCCGCCCCCTTCTACAAACTTGTATAACCCTCTCGGGACCATCATATTTGACCCCTTGTATCTGCTTGATCAAACTTTCCTGAACAGCCTTTAAGGCGCCGTCAAGCTCTTTCCTTGTCACAAAGGCTGGGAGATCACCACCGGAACCACCTAGGTTATCCGTTGTCACAACAGTTGATTCAACTCTATAGTCTACGTTCAACGTTGGCGTGATATTAGCGCTGGTAGGACTTCCACTCAGTCCTTGTAATTCTATAGTAGGAATTACTCCGAGTGTTCCGGATGGGGCACTAAGACTCCCATCAGATATTTCAATCACCGGTAGTGTCCTAGCCAAGAAAGATAACAATTTAGCAATAGGATCTAGACTCGAGGACTGTGCGTTAATGAAGGTCGAGGACCGGGGTGGAAGTCTCTGTGTTTCAATATCCGAACTCTCCGAGTGAGAGAAGGATAGAGTATGTGCTATAGCCCCGTGAGAAGATGAGACGACTTCCGATTGAGAGAAAGCTGAATGGCTGGCTTGGGTGTGCAAATGTGTTAGTGGGCTACTAACGTATTTTTCTACACCTGATCCCAACACATGAGATCTAGTCGTAGATTTGGATGCCCGTCTGGTATAGTAGGTTATGGATTCACTCACCCTCGCATCATTTTTTTCTACATTTTCTCTTGTAGGCTCACTGACATCTTCAACTAAAACTACCTCGGTTCTCCTTATATCTTCCACAACTATTTCAATAACATTTTGCACAGTTTCAGCATCTATATGAGTCATTTCCGGCATATCATCAAAGTTGATATCTTCCAAAGCAATATCAGCTGAAGTATTCATATTCGGAAAAATAAGAATATCAGCTACATTCCCAAAGACATTCTCATTATCAGCACCATCTTGATCATCATCATCATTGTCATCATTATCACCTTGATTTTCCTATTCCTCCGCAGAATCAGACACGGTGTCAGAATCTGTATCATCATCAGATGGTCCAAGAATCCCAACCGAAGCAGTTGTCCCAACATGTCTGGGAATCAACTCCTCAGTGGATTGGACTACACGGATGTCTAATTGTATGTCCGGAGACGACAACCGTGTACCTTCAGATACGGATGGCTGACCCCCACCAGTTCCCCTCTCGGAATTTTCCCTCTGTGCTCCCCGTTCAGTAGCCCTTGCATACTGAACCCTCACATATGCCTCTCTCCTAGGGGTTGAGTCTGGGGCAGGTCCCTCCGGTTCTGGCCGGACCATAGACTCTGTATACTCGACTATGCACTCAGCGTACTGATTCACGTATCCGAGGAACCCTTTCGGTAATCGCATCTAATAAGTGAATTGCTTCTTTGGTAGTTGGAGATACCGCATTGATGTTTCAGGCACTGAAGGATGATTGACTCTTCTCGTGATATCTTTGTTGGAGCGCATCATACTGTGTACAATGAGTTGTAGAAACCTGATATACGGAATGTACGACTTGCCCTTATTTTTCTGCCTCTCTTCCACCTTTTCGTGAAGTTCATGCCAGAAGATGGCTGCATAATCTACGTGTAGATCATACACCACCGCATGAAATAATTTTAGATTCTGAATGCCTGCACTGTCAGTTCCAGAGTCCTTCAATGTTAAGCACTTGTTGATCACCGAGAATATGGCATAGTATACTTGTGGTAGATTCCCCTTGTAGAAATCCTTGATCTGGTTTAGCTATCCAGTGTACCCTATAGCCTTTATACCTTCAAAAACTTCAGATTCAGACGGATATTCATCAAATGCTGTCTTTCCGGGTCTAGATGTAGGCTCAGGTAGCCTCCATACAAGCCTCAGTCTATGATAGTCTAGCTTTGTCACAAATTCGTCAATCTGGATTTGAAAGATTGGTCGTCTGTTCTCCATAGTGGGTGTGATCGTCTTCCATGCGTGTTGCAAGTATAACATAGGCACATTGACTGTGTGAGTCAATGCGTATGCTAATGGATGGTTCCGCAACACTTCTTTCACCACCGGATGGATATTGATGTGATCAAAATCAACATAATGATTGTAGAACTTGATTTCGACGTAGTTAGTAGGATGGATGATGGCATGATCGGGATTGCTTCCGGTGAATGATGGATGTACAGATCTTGTTGGAGGTAATGGAATGTCGGGTGTTGCCTCGGGAATAATTGGCACATGGTCACCAAATCCCTGAACTCTGCTCTGTTCTTCTTGGTTTGCCATTTGAGCTGTTGTTTTTGAAAAAACAGTTCTGAAAAGTTAAACTTGGTAAAAAGTATTTTTGAAAACTTTTCTGAAAAAATTTCCTAAGTGTAGAATTCGGATCAAACTAAAAAGGACATTTAGACACAAAGTTTTCGGATGAAGCATGAAAAATGAGACAAAGAATTTGGAACGAAGGAGGATCCGGATTCTGAACTTCTCGGATCAGGAGGATCCAAAAATTATGCTTCTCGGATCAAGAAAGATCCGAAATCCTCACTTCTCGGATTGAGAAGGATCCGAAATCCTCACTTCTCGGATTGAGATTTTTGACATGTAAAAGCCACAAATGAGTTCGAAAGCATATTCCCAACAAGATTCGATCAAATTTTTTGACAAAGGAACCCTAATTGACCCATTTTGACACTGACCCACATAAGAACATGAACACAAATTAAAAAACCACAGATATTGAATCCTAAGCAAAAGATACTATCACAAGTGGATTCGAAACAGTGTAAGATACAAAAAACAATGTAAATCAAATCATGATACATTCAAAGTCAGTGAAATCGAGTACTCAGAAGATGAACAATCTCCTAACACTGATTTCGAACAAAAAAGCATAACAGATAATGATAATCAAGTGAAACACATGTATAGAAACATACAGATCTTAAAAACGAAACCAAAGAGACCAATTTCATAGGAAATGGATACCTGATGATGAAGAAATCGAAGATTGAAGTCGAAAGCTTTGAAGATGACGAACAGTGCTTTTGAAAATTTTGGTACGAAGTTTGCAAATATGAAAAAGTTGGAACTGATCATTTGAACAATCCTTAAATACCCTAAAAAAATTGACTCATGGCACGATTTAAGAGGACCCCACTTATTGCAAACAGTAGAAAAATACATGTCAAAAAAATGACATGGCACTGTTCATCAAACTTTTCGCATGAACAAGGATGCGAAAAGTCTCAAGTTTGAAAAAGTTTTCGGATTGAACTGAGATGCCTTGAAAAACTTTTCGTATCCAGTAGGATCCGAAAAGTGAGGTTTTCGTATCCTTAAGGATCCGAAAAGTAAACTTTTCGTATCCTTAAGGATCCGAGAAGTGTACTTCTCGTATCCTTAGGATGCGAAAACTACTTTTCGTATCCCATTAGATGCGAAAACTTGGTGTTTTTAAAAAAAAATCAACTTTTTCAGTCAAAAATCAAACTTTCAAAAAATCCTTCCCCAGATTAAACTTTTAAGCTCTTTTCATTGAAAAATATTCCCTCTCTCTCAAAAATATTTTGTTTTATTTTTTTTAAATAAGACAATACAAGATATACCATACTTACAGACTTATGCCATCTTGCTCCTCCTTGAATGATGCATATCTAGTTGTCTCAACATTAGATAAATCTGCAAGTACAGATGAAAAATCTTGGTACTCATTGAACATGAGTCCAGAATGGTTAGTGTTTCTCTTTTAGATATCCTCACTCGCCCTCAAAGATAGAATACATTTAAATAAACAAACACACATGCTCCCCCTCAATGTGTTAAATAAAATTATAAAAATGCCTAAGTGTTCAACATACCTAGTTTGCTGATTAGAAAATTAAACCTTCTTTCATCTAAAGGTTTTGTGAATAAATCAGCAAGTTCTAGTTCTGTAGGCACAAAATGGATTTCTATAGATTCTTTTTCCACATGATCTTTTATAAAATGGTACCTGACATCAATGTGCTTTGTTTTTTAGTGTTGAACAGGATTTGCCGTTATTGCTATTGCACTCTTGGAGTCGCAATAGATTGGGATCTTGTTGATGACATATCCATAGTCTTTCAGTTGAGTCTTCATCCACATCACTTGAGAGCAACAACTAGCTGCAGCGACATATTCTGTTTTCGCAGTAGATGTTGACACGCAATTCTGCTTCTTGGAAGACCAACTCACAAGCTTATCCCCTAAAAACTGGCATGCACCAGATGTGCTTTTCCTGTCCAATCTGTTTCCAGCATGATCTGCGTCTGTAAAAGCAATTAGCTCAAATCCCGAATCCTTTGGATACCAAAGGCCCAAATTTCTTGTGCCTTTGAGATACCGAAGGATCCGTTTAACTGCAATAAGATGTGATTCCTTATGGTTAGCTTGGAAACCAGCACAAAAAGTTGTTGCAAACATTATATCAGGTCTACTCGCCGTAAGATATAGTAATGATCCAACCATGCTACGATATAACCTTTGATCAATTGATTTACCAGATAAATCAGCGTACAAAAGCCGACCAGTAGCCATTGGTGTTTTCATGACGGAGGTAGAGTTTAAATCAAACTTTTTGAGCATGTCATTTATATATTTAGATTGATTTATAAAAACGCCCTCGTTTGATTGTTTCACTTGTAAACCAAGGAAAAAATTTAATTCCCCCATCATGCTCATTTGAAAACGGCTTTTCATGACGTTTTCAAAATCAATACACATCTTAGGATTCGTAGACCCAAATATAATATCATCAACATATATTTGCACTAGAATCAGATCATCATCTTCCTTTTTGAGAAAAAGAGTTGTGTTGATTGTACCTTTAGTGAAGACAGAATCAAGCAAGTGAATTGTTAGAGTTTCATACCATGCCCGTGGAGCTTGTTTAAGTCCGTAGAGAGCTTTGTCCAAGACATAGACATGGTTTGGGTACTTCGGATCTACAAAGCCTTCAGGCTGACTTACATACACTTCTTCATGAAGGACTCCGTTCAGAAATGCCGACTTGACATCCATGTGGAAGACCTTCAGATTTATGTGAGCGGCATATGCAAGAAAAATCCTAATGGCTTCAATATGTGCCACCGGTGCGTAGGTTTCGTCATAATCGATGCCTTCTTGCTGATTTTAACCTTTTGCGACCAATCTAGCTTTATTTCTAACAATTATTCCCGCTTCATCCTTCTTGTTCCTAATGACCCATTTTGTACCGATGATGGTCTTGTCCTTAGGACGCTTCACCAAACGCCATACCTCGTTGCGCTCATCATTCTCATCTATGACTGCAAATATATCTTCTACCGATTCAGCTGAAGGAATTGGAGTCGGTACCGACAGTTCAACTTCAGGTGCTATTGATTCAGGCGTAGAGACATCCGATGATGTTTTCTCAGAAACCGTGTCTTCATTTGGAGAAGTTGGTTCAGAAACTATAACAGGTGTAGACTCAGTCGGATATATGTCTGTAGCACTCGATATAGTAGCACCGTTCTCTTCAGAAGGACCGGAGATATTAACACTCGTCTGAGGCATGTGTGCATTTACGGATACAGAAGGTGGTTCCATATCTGCAGATATATCCATAAACGCATCAAAAAATAGTAAATCTAAATCAGAATTATTATTACTATTTAAAACAGAATTAGATGACTGTTTTTGTGCAGGTTCTACTCCTTGTTGAGTAGATGCTTCAGGTTGAAGTCCGAGTCCTGAACCGTGTTGTCCAGAAGTCAAAATAACATTCTCGTCAAATGTCACATTGATGCTTTCAATGACCGACTTCGTCCGTTTATTGTAGATCCTGTATGCTTTGGATGTCAAGGAATAACCAATAAAGACTCCTTCGTCATTTTTGTAAGATTTTGTCTGTCTTTGAGCACAAAACATCTGCAACCAAATACACGCAAAAAATTTATATTAGGTTTGCGATTATTAATAATCTCATATGCAGTTTTATTTAAGTATTTGTTTATAATGGTCCTGTTTTGTGTGAAGCGTGTTGTAGATACTGCATCAAACCACATGCTTGGTGGAAGTCCCGAATAAGCAAGCATAGTCCGAGCTGCTTCTACGAGCGTTATGTTCTTTCTCTCAACCACTCCATTTTGTTGAGGAGTCATTGGTGTAGAGAAATTATACGAAATCCCAACTGAATCAAGAAATGACAGCAAAGTGGCATTTTTGAATTATGTTCCGTTGTCGCTCCTTATATTTTGAACTGAACATTGTAGAAGAATCTGTATCTTCTTGATGAATTTGATGATCAGCTCTGGCGCTTCAGACTTGAGACTTAGAAACTCCAACCAAATGTAACGCGAGTACTCATCAATCATAACCAAGATATATTTCTTTCCACCCATTGATTGAGTTCTCATTGGGCCACAAATATATCTTTATCAGCGAATGATAAAGTTCAGCGTTCGCTGAAGTCTTCTATTTGAAACTTCGCGTGTAATGGAAAAGTCTTGGCTTCGTTGATATCCACATCAGGTCACTAGTAGACTTAGTCACTTGTTCGTCAGCTTGGTCTTCGATTTCAACTTTGCACTCACTTGTCGCGAATCTTGTCTTCTGGGATCATAAGTAAACAACTACAAATGGAACTTTCAGCGATCATCAGTGAGACTGAACAGGCTCAAGGCTCACTGATGTACATGCATCGCTGAAGTATAAATTAAACCACATGTTTCCCATATGCGATACTAAACAGACTTAGTATATTTTTCATAGATGGGAAAACATTAATACATATTGTTTACTTACAACTTTCACTAAGTAGATTTAAGAGTCATTATCAAATCACTGAAGGGTTTGGATCAACAATTCCTGTCCATCAAGCCTTAATGGATCAGATGCATTCACATGTTCAAAAAGTAGATTCCTGTAAATCTACCTCAAATGAACAACTGTTTGAAATACCTCTCTAAAAGAAAAGATAGATGTTCAAAAGAGGATCACTGAAAAGATTAAGTCCGATAATTCCAACTTAAAAGAAAAGTGTGCAAATCTTTCGATAGCACCAAAGGACTTACGGACCAAAATAACTAATTTAAACGCAAAGCTTGATCAGTGCGAGAATGAGAAGGCTGATATTGTCTATCAATGATCTTCTCTTCAAATACAAATCAAAGATCATATTTCGAAAATAACAGATCTTGAGCATAAACTTTACAAACGAGGTCAAACCGATCAAGCGATCCATCTGAACAAACCTAAGGAATTCAGTTATTTTAACAAAGAATGGGGAATTAGGTACGACAACCCACATTATTTGAAAAAGGTTTTGACAATGAGGCCTACTTTATACGAGTTTAATTTATTTGGCCTCGATAAAAAATATCCCGAATATAAAATCAAATGGACGGGACCACTCGAGGAGAAGGAAGAGGAAACTGGGGAATATAAACGCAAGCATAAAACTAAAATACAATTACCTTTTGCGTATGAAGTTCTTAACTCCTCTTATGCGAAAAAGAAATCCAAGTACCTCTCGAATGACTACTTTGACGGCTACAAAGTTGCAAAGCCCAAGGATTCCTCTAATAAGGATGACGCCCCAGCAACTGAAACTAAAATAGAGATGGACGAGTTTAAACTCTATGTTCCTCCTCTTGTTTTATAAATGAAAATAGTCGAGTTAGAGGAGTCATTTGAACAGGAAAGGACTAAATTTCATAAGGAAAAACAAGAACTTTTACTTAAACTTTAGAATTTCAATTCCACAAAAACTAAAGCTGTATCTAGCAAGGAAAATGAAGCTCTCAAGGCAGAAATCAACCGTCTCACATCCAAACTGTCTACCTTGGCAACATAAGTGATGCAAGAGCAAGTTAGTAAGGGCGAACTTCAAAAGAAGTTTGACCAACTTCAAAACAAGAAAGTCACTCTGTCTGAACCTTCCTCCAACTCATCAGATACATCTTCATGTATGGATTTTATAGGCAAAATATCTTCAAGAAAAGGAAAAGAACCTCAAGTAAAATGTTTGCCAAATAATCTAAACTCTGATTTTCAAAAAGCTTCCGCAACCGATTCTTTGCAAAACACCAATCCTAATTGCTCCTCACCTCCTTCATCTACTGATGTTCCACCCGAAAGTGAGATTGATTTTTCAACGTTCATGAATTCTAACATTTGTTCAGATGAGGAATTTTCAGAGTTTGAATTCGATAAACCTCTTCCAAGCCATACCGATTTTCTTTCAAAAGGGCGAATGTTCTACATCCGCACCTAAAACCAGATATGTGAACCATGTTTCTAAAAACAAATATAAATCTAAAAAACGTTAACAGAAACGGAAACAAACCAGTCGACCCCAAGATAGACATCCTTACTACTCAAGCTCTATTGACCATGACTTTAATGACTTTTCAGATAAAAATGGTCCGAGAATAAGGGTCAAACAAGTTTGGGTAGTGAAAAAGTCAAATGAAAGCACATCAACTACAAATTCATTTAATTCAGTTTTTCATGTTAGGACATACAATCATAATCATGATGCCTTTAATTCTCATACTTCTGTTGAACAAAATGTGAAGTTTCCTTTAAGAGTTTACTCAATTCAACAATTGCTTCAACTTTCTCATGATTGTATATGTTGTTCTGCATGTGGTGTGAATGATTTTGTTGAACGTAAATATTCATCTCATTGGTATAGTACTTATAGTATCCCCGGTCCTTACTATAATAGGGCATCTAACCATCAAGGATCCATCAAAGGATGGATACCAAAATCCTTCTAATCTATTTTGTAGGAATGTCATGTGCGTATAGTTCAGATGATTCTTTTCACATGAGATCAATAAAAGGTTACACCATTTTTGAGGGGGAGTATCATGTATTTTGCTCAATAAATGATTTTTTTAAGTGAATTCAAGGAGTGTGGTAATTCATTCCTAATAGCATCCTTGTGTTTGTTATTCTCCAATTTTAACTTCCATGATTGCCATATCCAATATTTTCTTGATTTAGTTATTTCCATGTCTCATATGTTTGTTGATTTTCTATGGAAATACACTCACTTGAATTCCTATTTTCGTTCAAAGTTCGTCATTTCTTGTAAATGATTCAATTCTTATCTGACATATTAATTGTGACTTGTTCTTCGCAATTAAAATTTCTATTATTTGTTTGATTTTTGACCATAATGTGCTCAATGAGTCATTCTGTTTAGCGCTTGATCTTGTTTCTTGAAATTCTCTATTTCAAATAATTTTATGACTTCTGAATAATTCAGTTCAGGACTCGTTCTTAAATGCTTTGACTTCTAAACATTTCAGTTTAGAACTCGTACTTCACGGTTTACTTAACTGATTTTTAATACATGCAAAGAGTGATAGGATTTATATTGTTTCTATGGTCTATCCAGAACCGGAAGGACCTACCCAAGAAACTCATCCACTTATAGACAACAGTGAGGGGTCTAGCTTGATAGATGAGTTAGGAGTGAAAAACATTTGGTGAGGATGTGACATGATTTAAAAGCATAAATTGGTCCTTACCAAACCGACTCAGTTATCCGGGTAACCACACAGTCTATTCATCCTCGTTCTTTGGAGATGAATACTTAAACAGACATGGACCCAGTGTCGATAACTTGTGTCACCCCACCTAGCCACTCAAGTATCTCACAAAAGATGCTTGTTTCATATATTCACGGAGATTTAGAACATAATTTCTCTATTCCTCACTCGGAGGTCTTAAATATTGAAAAAGGAAGACATCAGCTCCGGTCTCCGAACTTCATATTCTAATCACTGCGTTTATTGATTTTTAACTTGAGTCCCAGGTTAAATCAACATTTGAGCCAAATCGATATAAATTAACTCTTTCACACATGCACGAGTCTTTGTGATTCCATTCGCATATCTTCGTGATATTGCCGGAAAAATTTGAGAAGTAATTTTCAAAATTTTACTTCAGTGATAACTGGAAGTCCTATCAGAGATACCCCAATGCCCTCTGAACATAGGCCACACAATTATTCTAATTGTTGTGATAACAGTTACTTTTATGTTTCTGTGTTAGATTTTTACTCCATCTTTTTTACTAAAATGCTTTATTTGGAATTTTGCTACTCATCAGTTTTGTTTTTGAAATTACATGATGCTCCGGATGCTCCTACTCATCACGAGGGGGAGAAATGATACAGATTCAAAGACACTGAATATCATGTTGAGGGGGAGTTAGCAAAAGTTGAGGGGGAGTAACTGTTTTACTTGTACAAGAAAAGATTACAAGTGATCAATTCTTCTAATCCCTTATCAAGTGGTGTTCGCTACAAATCATTATTTCCTCCTTTGAGCATTTTGACTCGACAAGTTTTGAAGTTTTTCAAAGACACGTCAACTTGTGGTTTAAATACAGATTCGTGATTTTAAACTGAAGACGCACTGTGGAATGTCGCGTAACTCGCACATTACCTTTCTTGTGTGCTTATCCGGTGTGTTGAGTTCCTACAGTTAAAAGCTGCTTTCCGTGTTGAATCTGGTTACAAAGTTGAAATTATGAAGATAAGATCTTTATTCAAGGGGAGCTTGGAAAGACATGAAGGCAAGCGACACCAAAGTATTTCTAAGATTTAAGAGGAAGAGAAGATCAAGATCTGAGGTTTTCAAGACCATATTTTTCTTTATATAACTTTAGGGGGAGATTGTTAGGACCATAAATGTCCTATAAAATAGAAAGTGATATAAAGAAAAGAATATATTTGTAAAAGCCTGTAATTGTTAAATGGGCTTAGTTTAGCTTAATGGGCCATGGGCTCGAAGCTTGAGCCCTAGGTATAAATAGCTTTAGTTAAGCCTAGTTTTAGGCTAGGGGTTTAATCATTCTTATTCATCTTGATACATATTGTAAACTCTCTGAATGGTTCTTAACTTTGAATGAATGATAGATGGATGACAAGTTGAAATCAATATGTGTATTGGTTATTGATCGTTGATTTTACTGTTATTGCACTAATCTGGGATCCACAGATCAAGCTTAAAACCTCTCTTCACCGAATTCTATTTATATTGTACTCATACCGTTTTATACTTCTATATTTTCAAAATTTATTATGTCGATTTTTTTCTTTCTTAGTGATTTTTTTTGTTTTATTAATTTTTTCACGATATCTATGTGTTTGATGTGCGTTTATGTGTTCAGGGGGAGTAAAGTGCTTGACTCTCTATAAGTAATTATTTAGTTCATCAGTCTAGGGAGAGCTTCTCACAGTTTTTCCTTCCATAGGTTTTTTTGTGCCTCTTCCTTATATGTACACGTTTCTCTTAGACAAATGTTATGCACATTTTAAGGGGGATAGTAGAGGTAAAATGTTTTTTCAAAGGATGTGTACAAACCTTTAATGGTAAAATCTTTATCATGAACCATTTAAAGGGAGTAAAAGTATTTTGAAAATTAGGGATCTAAGAGTCAGTTAAAAGTTGGACATCTTTTAACGTGACAAAATCATTTAAGCTCAATGCAAAACAGCTTGAATATCTCAAAATTCTAAGTGTTCAAAATCCCTCATGCCTCATGAGGGGGTTGACTTTACCGCACAAAGCTTGTGCGGTATATATAACTACCACACAAAGCTTATGTGGTAACAGTAACTACCGCACAAAGCTTTTGCGGTAGTAGTTCCTAGTAAGTAGTCAAACGTTGACTTTTAAAGTCAAATAGTTTGTTACCCAGTTACGTGTTGCCATGTGTCCTATTCTTTTTAAAAGGTTCCCTCTTAGAACCATTCATTTATTGTTTTCTCTGGCACTCAAACACACGCTCTCTCTCTCTCTAAAACTCTCTCACTTCTGTGCGATAAACACGACTGAACTTCTACTTTCCATCGATTATCACCAGTATCCGATCCTAAGTTCATCAATCCTCAGGCACGTCCTTTGATTTCATCTTACAACCTAATTTGTTCTTAATCGATCGCTGTTCGATCGATTTCTTAGCGTTTTTTAACCCTCGACTGTTCGTCTTCGTACAACCTGGATTAGGGTTTCGTCGACTATGAATTTGACTAAAAGATGTAAAATAGACATTGATTATGTGTTTAAAACACTAAATCGAACATCTTTGTGCATTTATTTCATGCTTAGATATTGATTTGAGATTTTGGCAGTCGAGTCAGTCATAGTTCTTGTATTTTTTTCTAAGTCCTTAACACATGCACACACCTATAACCCCACATGATTCAAACTTGGGTTCTATGCGGTAGTTCAGTATACCGCACAACTCTTGTGCGGTATACCCAACTCATCTCAGCTTAAGTGAAATACGACAAAACTCATGTGCGGTAGTTGGTCTTTGTCATGCGGGAGTTATCCTTCAATTGTCATGCGATACATGTTCTTTCAGCATCATGCGAGAGCTTCACACTTAGAATTTTTTTTCTAAGTATTACTCATGTACGCAGTGTGGTCCCCACCTGCTCCGCGAGGGATGTCTTTGCTAACATCTGTATTTGAGGTACAACATTGGCACACGAATAGGAAAACGACTCCCATCACCTATCTAATGCGGAGAGTCTCATTCCGGCAGTCCATGCCCCGCTAGCATCGTACTCTCACTCTGCAAATGCATGGAATGCGGATGAGGTGCTCATTCTTCCGGCCGACTACATGCCTCTCCAACCCAACGATTTTCATCTAGACGCGGAGGAATTCGACACTCAATACCCCGTCATTTTGGAGATCCTTAGGGGACACCCACTTCGGTATGCACTAATGGTTACTGCCAACATTGCATATATCTGCAACAATTGTGGAGTAAATTCTGTTTCATGCCCATACGAACCTCTGGGAAGGTTTTGTGGATCACTACAACTTCCGCCTGACACAGAAATGTCTGCGGATAGTATTTGACCTTCCAGCCGCCGATGGATTTCCAAGACGGGTCGTATATGATGCACTGGTGTTTGAAGACCAACTATGCACTGACTTCCAATCACTCGGCTATTCCCACCAGATTACTAAGGCATCTAACTTCAAGCACATGTACCTTACTCCATTATGGTACACGCTCTACTTTATCCTCAATCGATGCCTTTCCTCGAAAACCAAAGGGATACATAGGTGCAGTATTGGTTTCCTACGCTTGTTCCACGGTGTTGCCTTCCATCGCCATATCGACTACGCAGGGATCCTCTGGAATGAGCTGGTTGAGTTCGTCCAAGACAGTTTCACTTTGAAGAAACGAAACTTCATGCCGTTGTAACGCTTCCTACAGCTCACAATTCAATGTACAATGCGAGGAACATGTGAAATTCCACATCAATGACAACACAAGGAATGTCCTGAATTCCGTATGCACTATCTACGTAAGAAGGTAGAAATTCCGAGCGTCATCCCCATGCGCATCCCTGATGGCCTGCTAGCAAACGCGAGTCCAACGACACTGAGTGTGTTAGCATATAGGCACCTTTATGGTATTCCCACTCCTATGGTCCAGCCAGATCCGGTCGGACCTCCCAAATAGCACAACCCCAGAGAATAGAGGGTCCCATAGGTCTAGATGAGCAGCTCCAGGAAGTTAGGAATCCTGGACGGGTAAAGCAGAGGGAAAATTCTAAGGGGGGAAATGATGAGGGCGGTGTCGTTCACTCGATTGCTACTGCTAGCAACATACCCGAGGACGATCATCCGGCCCAAACGGAAACGAAAATCCCAGGTACTTCTGCCACACTGCATGATGTTCAGATTAGAGATGAAGCCTCTAATGCTAAAATTGAGAGTGATGACGATAATGACGATGAGAGCGTTGCGGGTGACAGAGATGAAAGCACCGAATCTAACAGCTCCAACAACAACGACGATCGATTTCGCCTAATTCCTATCAGAATTGGTCGTTGTCCACCCATGGTTAAAACCGTGTCACGCTCAGCAACCACCTCGACCGTAGCTGAAACCCAAGCCATAGTTGGAGAGATAAAGAGAGCAGAGGGAGATACAGTCGAAAATGAACAAAATGTGAGCTTGAGATAAAGGAGAAGTAAAGGAAATCAAGAGCGTGTGACAAGGCCACAAAATACAATGGGCCTTACCAACACTAGAAAAAGTCGGGTAACCACATTCTCTACCCTGTCTAATTCGTTGGGACAGGGTATTGAACAAGCCATCGTGGACCCAAAAACGTAATCAATAACCCTACCCAGTCATTCAACCATCTCTCCATAGATGGTTGTCTGAATTTCACACGGGGATTTAGCACGTACTCTACCGGCGTCTCACTCGGAGACTGGTGGTATTAAACAAAATAAGCCTCTGCCCCTGCCAGCGACTGCGATTCCATGCACATTGAGTTTAGTTCCCATACACACTAGGACACAGTCTGAGTCGGTATACGCGACCCTTAGTGGCCCAGATGGAACAACCGTAGTGGTACCTTCGATAGGTACTTCATGAGGATCGATTGGAAATCATTCCAGCACCACATGTATGCCAATGCTGAGCGCAAGTCCCACATTCTCGAATGTGGTGACAACGGGTAATCTACGTGATCCTGGGTTTATTCACCCCCATCTTATTTCAAAGAAATATTTCACTGCAGCGATAAGGGTGATTCGCAACACCTTCATCCAGAACTCGACATCAACGTTAGACTGAATATTCCAACTATATTCAGACGTTCAACATCTATCAAAGGGAAGGCAAGTTATTGACGATACTCAATCTCAATCGACCCCAACTTCACAACCTCAACCAAGAGTCCAATCTGTGGATGAGCTGAAATCCCTTCTGCTGGCTCTACTATTGTTTCAAGCTGATCCGTCTAAATATGTTGATGCCAACCTGAATCCTCTTCTAAACAACAACATTCTATGCCTCCACCCGACATCATATCGCGCTCTGAATTTCAACCCTTCCAGCAAGAGATCAGAAATAGCTTCCAGGGGGTTATAGACTTATTCAGAACTCAACCTGAATCCGTCTGAAGAAGTTGATGCCAGCCTGATTCCTCTTCTACAACAACAACATTCTATTCCTCCACCCGACATCGTATCGCTCTCTGAATTTCAACCCTTCTTGCAAGAGATCAGAAATAGCTTCTAGGGGGTTATAGACTTATTCAGAACTCCACAACCACTATTCAAAACTTAATATCCGTACTTCAGATTTCACTGTCAGATATGTCTAATCGTGTTCGAGTACTTCTAGAATCTTGCAGGACTCAGGTGGGCACTACAAAGGCATGGTGATCAAGACGACCCCGATCATCATGAGGGGGAGAGCATATGCCTGAGGACCATTAAATTTGATAGAGTACAAGCTGAGATGACAAATGAGAACAGTGGAAATGGTTCAGGACATAGAGAACAGTGATGACGAGAAAACCGACATTGTTGCTGATGTCAACCCATAGGTTGAAAAGCCCGAGGGTGGAGTCGAAGGAATGGCCGAGGCTACTGTTTTTGAAAGACTGGCCCTAGAAGTATTCAGAAATATATCCAAAGACAGAGAATCGAGCGAGCTTTAATAGCCACAAATGCTGATGTCGATGATTTGTTCTAATTCTCGGACAACGATATTCAAGAACAAGGAGACTTTGACCTAATACATCTGCAGAATGAACAAGTAACTAAGCTTCTGGAAACAAAACCTACATCTCAATCGTCGTCAGCAGATAAAGCAGAGTGTTCCACCAGAGAAGAGCCTGTAGAAAGTCAAACCGACGTTTCTCTGGTTCAACTGAATCCACCTCTACGATGGGAATGAATCAGGATTCTAGTTCCGTTCTTGGAAGATACAGAGAAAAAGAATTTTGTTCATTTGATCAAAGAGCTAGATCCGATCAACCTACACGGTGTCACACATCATAAATCATCATGTCAACTCTAATATGTTCTTATGATGAAGACAAGGGACTGACACATCAGTATTGTTAAGACAAAGTACTAGATCACTCATATGAAAGAAATCTTATCCGAAAAGCGCTTTAAAGTACGTTTTCCAGTGTTCACGGTCACCTGGGAAGATGGTAATGACCGCACATTCTCTGAGGATGATTTCAGAAACTTAGAGTTAGTCGATTTTAAATACATCTTATGGGATCTGAAGACCAGAACTATCAGACCATGTGAGATCATTTATGCCCTTAAATCCATCAAGATATTTATGAAAAGGGACAGTAAGTTCTCATACATTCAAACATTCAAATGGGTATTGAAAGTAACTTGTCAAAGGTCAATATACTGAAGCCAGATCATAAGTTACCAAATATAGAGGACTTACCCTTGGACGCTCTGCTAGAAAAGCCCGAGTTTGGTATGGTATACAAGAACGGTCTAGGTGAAAAGTGTTTTCTTAGATTCAGCCAGATTGCACGGTACAACGATGGTACTTTGAAGATTCTTTGGATGTAGTTGAGGAGCAAGGTTAATCTGAATGAAAAGGGTTTGAGGAAGATGAATCTAAAGGAGTGATATTTAATGAATGAAGCCTTGGAGATGATCGAAGAAAGGTTTGAATAACGGAACGCAATCAGACGCTTCGAGATCCTGTTCACTATCAGAAGAAGATATGTTCCAAACTGGCATCTTGTTGATCTTTAATACAAAGGGGGAGATTGTAAGGGCTAAATGTTTATTGTATTAAAAATTGGGCTGAAATTGTAAATACCTCTAAAGGTATAAAAGCTTTGTAATCTTGGGTTTAACCTAGAGATTAGCATAATCATAGTTTGAGCTTTCACGTGTAAACATATTTTTCTGACATCAATCATATGACCAGAGTTATTGAACATTTCACTGTGTTTGCTAGATCTTTATGCTATACTGCACTTGTATTGGGATTCACAAAAGCATTTTCTATTTCTGTAAACACATATAGATATAGGGTTCTTGGGCTAGGACCTGGTGGAAGATCTACGCCTGTTCGTGTGTGGATCACTAATAGTGGAATCTTGTTTTGGATTCTAAGTGCTGCATCAAATCTACACCAAATATGTAAAAGGTACAATTCTAAACACCCTTTGGTGTGTTCTAGTTTAATTAAACGCATGCTTGGATCCGACAATGGAGTTTAAATTTAGAAAAGTTTTCAAATTTATTTTGTAACCAAAAATAATTTTCCACTGCGTATGGTTTCAAATTTGCATTAAACCCCAACAACACCCATATCTAGAAACTTTGTATAGGCTTTAACCAAGCCTAGAAATTCACCAAAAACAATTCTAAGACCGGATCCACAACAAACACAATACTACATCTCGAATTACCCAAAAACCTACCACTTCAAAATCTTGAAACCATCCACCAAGATTCCTCAATCTCTAAAACGTTTCTCTCCATTTTCCAAAAGCATCCAAAAATTTGACCTCAAATGTGCCAAAAGTCAACCCATAGGAGAGAAAAGTGGAAAAGAGGGGAACAAATAAGAACCATAGCTAAAAATATGAATTATATGTAGTTGTAGGTTTCCAACGACCTACACCCCTGAGCCACGGTCGCGGTGCAAGGTTGCGGTTTGAGCAGAGTACAACGTAGAGAAAGATGGGAAGCCGAACAACCAGAGCGAGAAGTGTTACATACGTGGCAAGCCATACCACTTTGCTGCGGAATGCAGAGGCCCTCTTGTCAAGGATGACACATACTACAAGAAGAAGGTTGATTACTATACCTAAAGAAGCCTCTTAACTGAACAAGAGAATCGGGTTTCGGATGAATCTTATGACAAAGAACCTGCACAGGCTCACTTTTGTGGCATGGAAGAAGTAAGCCAATCTGACTCCTCTGACTGTGAGACTCAGGTATGCCCTGTCTCCTTGCAAAATGAATTATAGTGTTATGAACAAGAAGTTGATGGTTAAACTTAGTGAGGATTTTCAAAAAGTTAGAATAGAAGATCTTGATTGAAAAGAAGAAAAGAAAAGAGTCTCAGAAGAAGATGTCGTTTTTCAAAAGAGAAAAAGAGCTTATGCAACACAACTATTTGTTTGATTCCCATGATTCCTAATGCATTTCGGGTTTCGAAGACTTGGCGAATTAAGGATTTTCTTGATGAATGGGTTAATCCTAATCAATTAGCTTTTATTTCGAGGAGGAGGATTACAGATAACATTATGATGGCTCATGAATTGGTTGTTGGTTATGGAAGAGAAGACGGGCCCCCAATATGTTCTTTTAAAATAGACATTTAAAAAGCGTATGATTCGGTCTATTCGAGCTTTCTGTCTATAGTTCTTGAAGGAATGCGGTTTCATCCGATTATGTGTGTTAGATCTGAAGTTGATTAGAATTACTAAGTGTTATCTCTGAATTATGTGTAATAGAGATCTGAACAAGAAGGGCCAGAGATCAGAAGATGGAAGAATTGGCTAAGTGTTCAATCTGAAGAGATAATTCAGAGATCTGAAGAAGAGAAGTCAGAGATCTGAAAAGGCAAGCCAAAGTTCATCCAGAAGTCTGAACACCTTGATCAGACTTCAACACTTAGAATATTATTTTGATGTTCTCAACCTGTTCAACTGTAAACTGTGGATCCCAGATTGTGCAATATCAAACATTAATCAAACAAATATGATTAAGAACGATGAAGAATTAGTTGTCATCCATATAATTGATAATCAAAGGTTTTACAATTAAGAGCATGACTGTAACAAGCCAATTGGATGATTAACCTAAACAATTAGGAAAAGTAAACTATTTATACCCTTTTGAGGTATTTACACCCTGACAATCCCCCCCTTTGGCTTAAAGTTTGGAACCAACAGCTTTAGCAGTTAATGTCTGAATGGTCGGTTTCTCAGTCGGCATCCTAGATAAGTCTCATTTCTTCTCATTGCTTTTTCGGAACTCAATTCTATCGTCCAGTTCTTCAAGGGCTCAGATCATAAGATTCCTTCAAGTTGATTGCTTTTCGGAACTCAATTCTATCGTCCAGCGGATGGTTGAGTTTGAGTGAAAGCGGGAGGAACTAGAGCGGTTGACGTTTGATGCACATGAGAAGATACCAGATATGTGACGGGGCTGATCTGAATATCATCTGGGGTTTCACCACCCAACACACTGTCAAGGAATATATCTTGCTGCTCTTTATACCACACAACACTAGCAACGACATCTTTATCATCCTTGGGTTCAGGAAAGTCTGCCTCTGAATCTGATACGATGATTAGAGGAACGGGTTGACCTTTGACCAGGAAGAACTTGTCAAAATCGAGGTCATCATCATCCGAGGGAATGTCGATCATCTCTGCTTCCATTGCCATGATCATCCGGATTTCCTCTTCGTTGACCTTGGGCTTTTCAACTGTCGGATCAACGTCCGGATCAACATAAAGAACTATCTGTATGTTGCTTTCTTCACCATAAGCCCCTGATCAAACATCTGAGAGACTCTCTTAGAGGTATCATCATCAGCGGCTTGTTTTTTAATCTCTGTAGCATGTGCAGCATCCTCGGCAGTGGCTTCATGCTGTACTTTGTCGGCGGTGGATGCGTCATCATGCTTGCGTTTCTTTGATTTCTCCCCCTCATGGTCATCGGGGTCCTCCTCGTGATCATGCTGATGTTTCTGACCGCGAGCTTGTGACTTACATGAAGTTTCAAGAACGGTGATATGCTCGGTTAGCGCATCTAGCGAAGTATGAACGGATGTCAGGTTGTGTCCAACGCTGTCGCAGAAGGCAGCGACCTTGAAAGAGGATGGATGAGTAGTGGTTGGTGTTTGGCTTGGATCTGGGTGAGTTGCGGGTTGTTCTCGGAGTAAGATTATTAGATCTTGGTCTTGGGGTGTATTGGGGCTAAGGGAAAGTAATTTGGCAAATAGAAGCGAATTTAACTCATCCACAGGTAGGTCGACAGTTGGCTGATGTGGAGCGGGTGGAGCTTGTGGTGGAGTTGGGCATGGACCAGGTGCAGTTGCAACGACTGGGTCTTTTCCTTTTAGCAGAAGCTTGATTTCGTCGAACTGATGTTGCATTCGGTCCTCCATGGCTTTGTGATCCTGCTCATAAACTTCCCTGGAAATGAAAAAGGGTAAACTAACACCGGGATCACATAGATTGCCCGTTGAGTTAATAGTTGTTGAATCAACAGTTGTACCACCTACGTTCACAGCTGGCATGAGGATAGTTGTTGTAGGATTTTCGTCCAATCCTCGTAATCTGCTCGAAGGCAGACTTACTCGGGACATTCCGATCGGTTCACTTGATTCATCGATGGTAGTAGTAGGTATTGGTTGTGTCCTAGCCACAGGAAATATTTGATCAAAGGGATCTAGACTCAATTGTGCGCCCAAAGAAGTCGAGAATGGGGGCAGTTGTTCTCTTGTTTTAATATCAACACCCTCGAAGTGAGAGCCTGATAGTGTATGTGCTAAATCCCCGTGATCAAGTGAAACAGGTGAGACACCTTAGTGTCTAAGGAGGGCATATGAATGCGTCGTTAGGTCCACGACGACTTCTTCAATACCCAGTCCCAACGGATGAGACTGAATAGCAGATGTGGCTACCGAGGCGACAATGGTGTGGATACTCTCACGCTCATTCTTTCTTTTACTTCGCCTTTCCCTCATGCTCACATTTTCAAAATTTTCTTCTTGAACTCCCTCCATTCTCTTTATATCTCCCAGTTCGGCTGACGGGGCGGTAGAGGGTGGGGAGGAGGTTGTAGACGGTGAGTCTGTGTCTACCGTAGATGGGTTAGGTCCTATGTGGGGAGGTATCTTCTGGAGGAGGATGGCTTGGTCGGTATCAGACTCGGTGTCTGAAGAAGCAGCATTTGATCCTCTGCGAGATCCAGATTCAGGGGCAGCCGAGCTAGAGGAGCCTTCGGATGAGTCATCATGGACCAGGCCAACATCAAATGTCACTGGGGTATCATGAAGGTCGTCATCAGATGAGGATCCAGATTCGACAAGTGGAGGTCTTCGTTGTGCTACGGAGAAGGTACAGATGACGGTTTCGGGTGCAGAGGTTTGATGGGATTGGGTCGGCGGCTGGTACTTGCTTGCATGTCCGAGGCACCGCCGGCTGCAGTTCCCCTCCGAATAGAAACTCTCAACATACCTCGTCCACAAGCCCCAACTCTCTAGACTCTGCCTCCTCTCATTCTAGGACCCTCACGTCGCTTGGTGTGCATCCCCTGGGGAGGTCCTTACGGTGCTGGACGGACCATGGGGACGTCTAAGTTGTTATCTCTCCTATAGTCCCTCACACTCGGCGCCTCGGGACGTGCAAATGCATGTAAGGCTTCAGGGATAATGCGGGTCACAACATTTATCAACTCGGGTCGGTTTTGCAGATGGTGCATTTAGAATGAAGGACATGGCAGATGAGTTGAACGGCGATGAATAGTGGGTCGGCATCCATGTGTTGTCGGATTGCCAGCGACATAAACCGTATGTAAGGTATGAATGATCGTTGGCGGTTCTACTCTCGGTCAGTGACGTTTTGAATCAGCTCGTTCCAGAAAATCCGGGCGAAGTCAATGTGTCGGGGATACGCTACTCCATGGAACAACCGTAGAAAGTGGGCGCTGCGTTGGTCGATGCCACGCCATTTGTATGTCAGGCATCGGCTGAGGATGCTAAACAAAGTTGCCCAAAGAGGGGACACGTTGGTTCTAGTGAAAGCAGAAGGCCGGAGAAGATCCCTGGAATAGCCAAGGGAATGGATGTCTGCAAGCAGTTGGTCATCGGAGACCATAAGAGCGTAATCGGCTTGGCCGTTGTCGGTTGCGGCAGGCAGGCGGAGGAGTTGGCGGAAGGACTCGTGGGTGAGGAAAACTCCGGAGTTGTCGATTCTGGCTTCCAAAGATGTGCCCTGTTCAGTTGTCACACGGCGGATTGTGTGCCAAACCTGTTGGACATAGAGTGCATGGACTTCGGCGATTGTGGTAAGTGCATGAAAGAGCGGATGCCCGATTAGGATGTCGATGATGACATGATGGCGGTAGCGAAAGTTCATGACGTCCAAATTGTAATTGTTACTCTGGATGTCCACACGATCTCCGACTGGAACGAGGGTGTTGTCAGCGTCGGTATTGGTTGGTGATCCTTGGTTTGCCATAGTTCTTGCAACTGAGTGTTAGTAACATGTGAATAAGCAAAACCGTAATGCGTACCTTGGTGCGGATCTGCCAGAGGATAGGATTGGCAAAGAATCAGGGAAGTGGCAGAGAGATTTTCCGGATACAAGGAGTTTCCGGAAAAAGGTTTGTCCGAAATAAGGTTTGTCTGGAGAACAAAGCTACCGGAAAACACCATATCTGGAAAACACTACATTTGGAAAGCACCTTATCTGGAAAACATAATCTATCGGAACACGGAACTTCCGGATAACAAAATCGTCCGGAAAATATTTACTACCGGAAAACGTTGAATCCGGAAAACTTAGAATCCGGAAAACAAGTTGTCCGGAAAACAAGAAATTTTGAATCAAACCATTCAATTTGATGTGCGATTGTGTGCGATGAGAGTGTCAAAAACAAGGAGAAATACTATCAATTCGTAGGAGCATCGACCAAACGCGAGAAACTAGCCTATTCGACGACAGGAGTAGAATCGACTCAGTATGTGGGTGAGATCGTCGAAATCGACGATTTGAGGGTGATTTGAGAAGAGATTAATCGTAAACAATGCGAAAGGAATCGATAAACTTACTTGAGTGAATAGAAAAGTCGATCGAAAATAAGGTTGTGTGCGTGTGTTCGACAAAGGGAATGGGTTTACAAAGGGTTTAGTTAAGAATCCGGAAAGCGTAATGTTTAAAAAATGTTTATGCCACTATATATACGGGGTGGGGTTTTCCGGGCGCGAGTACCGGAAAACACGGTTTTCCAGGAAAGAGGGTTTTGACCCGGAAATTCGTTTTACTGGAAAACGGTTTCATCCGGAAAAGAGTTTTATCCGAGAAAGTTAATGTCTGGACAAAATGGGTCCGGAAAAACAAGTGATTTTGAAAAATATCCCTAAACTTATGCATACTATAACAAAACGAATATTTTGAGAAATATTAAGGTAAATGTGTGTGCTCCCCCTCGACTTGTGCACTACACAACTAGTGACACAATGAAAATAAAACTCTAAGTGAGAAAAAATTGAAAAAAAACCGTGTGTCGCTCACCCTCAAACAATGACTGTAATGAAACTATCCAGCGCATAAGCTCCCCCTGAACATGTGAGCAAACGGTCAAACATATGGGTATCAAAACATAAGCATAGCATAAAATAAAATCACGAAAGAAATAACGCAAACCAACGAACGAAACTAACTTATTAATACATAGGTTTAATTGCTAATGAGGGTGATACAGATAGAGCTCAATATTGAGGAAGTGTGAACTTCACCATCTAAGGAGTTAACACCAGATGACGAAGTGACAGTTCTTCGTTATTGAACAAAAGCTGTACCAGACTCATATAGTCTAAACCTTCAAATTTAGCATATCTAGCTCGAACACTAAGTAATTAACGCGTTTTTTGTCCAAGGCTTTTGTAAATAGGTCGGCTATCTGATGCTCAGTATTAACAAAGTAGAGTTCAATCGTACCTCGCTCGACGTGATCTTTGATGAAATGATACCGAAAGTGGATGTGTTTTGTCTTCATGTGTTGCACTGGATTGCTTGAGATGGCAATTGTGCTCTTCGAGTCTGTTGATCCAAACACTCAGTGATTTGATAATGACCCTCTCTTAAATACTCAGTGAAAATTGTAAGTAAACAATATGTATCAGAGTTTCACTATCGCTGATAAGTACTAAGACCTTACAGTACCGCTGATAGGAACTCTCGCTCTTTAGATTAAACATTCAGCGAACATTGTTCACCATAATGCTCTGAGCCTGTTCAGTCCTTATGGTGATCGCTGATAAGTTAGTTGTTTACTTATGGTCCCTGAAGACAAGTTTCACGTCAACATAGGTTCTACGCTGAAGTCGAAGATCAAACTCAAGAACCAGCGACAACTCTCCTAATGAACTGATGCGGATAAGCGAAGACTCAGATTTGTCCACTCAACGTGAAGTATCAAATACAGGACTTCAGCTATCGTTGAACTTTGTCATTCACTGATATAGAATGATAAAGCCCTGAATCAACGTAAGCTGATCATGAAGTCCTCCATACAAAGTACTTTTGTCTTAACCACCCTTGCACGACTCCGTACGATATGTCAGAAAAGAACCTCCTTATTGTCTGAAATCGTACAACCACTCTGACGCTACAGTGTTCAAACATGCGGCTACTAAGGTTGTCTTCAAAGGTCAATGACATACAACCAATGAGCTGCTGCCACGTGTAAAGTATAAACTGCCATGCATTAAATGCATGCAGTATATAAGAAGGACTCCAGCTTCATTTTTGAAGCACTAGAAAACTATGGACAAGTCACTTGCTAACTCTGGTCAAGTCATCTTTCTTATCTTGAGATAGGTTATTATTAGTAATTTCCTTCTCTTTCTTAGTGCAAGAAACTTAGTGTTCCAGCTTGTTTAGATTTAGGTATATCCTTAATCTTGTTCCGCAACAAGCTGTAAATTGTTAATGATTTATCAATAAACAATTTAGAAAAGTAAAATCTGTGTGTTTGTATTCAACCCCCCCTTCTACAAACTTGTATAGCCATTCGGGACCAACAAGTGGTATCAGAGCATATTTGTTTAATCTCATAAACAAGATCTGATCTATACTAAGATTTCTCTTCCTAGCTATTTCTTAAAATGGCTACCAACACAAACACAAACTATATTGACAATGGTTCTCTTGCAAAACCCCCTAGATTATCCAGAGATAATTTTAATCTATGGAAAAATAGGATGATTCTCTTCTTAGAAGGTGTAGACCCTACTATGCCTTATTATCTTGAAAACGGCCCATATATTCCTGTAAGAATTGATGCTGCAGTTCCAGCCGCTGAGAATAGACCTGCAATTCCAGAAAGGTTGATTCCTAAATAAATTCTTATGTGGACTGATGAAGATAAGAAGAAAGTGGCTATCGACACTAAAGCCAGATCCATACTCTCCATGGCTCTTCCTGACGAAATCTACCATTCCGTCATGAACCTGAAAACCTCAAAAGCTATGTGGGACACAATCTGTGTTGAGTATGAAGGTACTTCTGAAGTCCAGGACTCTCGAAAGATCAACCTGGTAAGACAGTATGAAAGCTTCATTTGTGGTAAGAATGAAACTCTCTCTGAAGTACACCAACGTTTTAACTGTTTAATAATAGATCTGAAAACTGTTGGTAAGGAATATTCTAACTTTGAAGTGCTGATAAAGTTCTTAGAATGTTTACCTGAAAGCTGGGACAGTTATTCTATGTGTCTCAAGCTGTCAAAGGATCTAAAATCAATGACCCTTTCTACCTTATATGGCACGATGCTGAATCATGAGCAATCGAGTCATCTTAAGAAGAATCTTGTAAAAGATTCCAAAAGCACCCCTGTTGCTTTAATCTCAGAGGAACCTTCCACTCAGCGACCCTCGGTCACTATCACTGAGTTGGAGAGTAACTCTGAAAGGTCATCAGATTCCGACTCTTCAGATCTTGATGAATCTTTGGCTCTCCTCACTAAAACGTTGAGGAGATTCGCCAAAAAGAAAATGTTCAGAAAGAATAAACCTCTTTCCATTACTGACAAGCCAAGATCATCAGCTCCTGTTGATAAGGCTATTGCTACTTGTTTTAACTGTGAAAAGATAGGACATTTCGCTAACGAGTGCAGGTCAAAGAAAGTCTCTAGACCCTCAGCTTTTCCCAAGAAAACCTTTATTCCCAGGAATAGAGATGACAAATACGCCAAGCTGAAAGAAAGGTATGCGAAGCTGAAAAGCTTTAAGAAGAAAGGCAAAGGCCTGATGGCTGACTATGATTGGGCTGACTCTGATGAGGAAGAAACATCTGACTCTGAAGATGATGAAGCCAATCTCTGTCTTATGGCCAAACTTGAAGATGAGGAAGACAACTCTGACATTCCCTCTACTTCAACCTCTGCTACTCAGGTATCACCTTCTTTCTTTACCAATATTGCAAATATTGATGAAGCTGATAGTCTTCGAAAAATCGATCTCTTGACTAGAAGTTTATATGAAGCCATGAATGGCAAAACTGTAGTTGAAAATCAAAACCTTGATCTCGCTGAACAGCTTTAAAACTGTCACCTTCAAATAGAAAATCTTTCTAAAATTGAAGAAGATTTTAAAGATCAAGTGCACTTAAATCACCTAGTCAAAATCGAACGAGAAGAAGCTATCGCTGCATTAAAAGCTGAAAAAGCTACTGTTGATGGATGGTATAATTCCTCAACAAAGATCACTGAGATAATTAAGTTTCAGATTCCCCTGAGTGATAAACGTGGTCTTGGTTACAAAGCTGATACTCTAGAACCAACCACTGATCGTTCCATGCTCTTATTTGGAACTTTCATATCCTCAGTCGCTGATACTTCATCCTCTCAGTGTTCCTCTTCTACACCGCCTATCCCTGAGGAAATTTCTACCTCTTCAAAAGGAAAAGAGAAAATGGTTTGTCCAAAACCTACCTCTGTCTTTAAAGAAAAAGGTAAAGGAATTGCTTTTAACCAAAATCCTCAAAAGGGTACCTTAGTACCTAAGCTGAATGCTTCTACAGCTTTAGTGATTCATCCCTCTGGATCAAGGAATCAGATCTCTGGATCTACTCAGCGTGGATCTATTCAGCGATCTACTCCTAGAATCAGAGTGGATGTCTTTGGTAAGAAATCCGAAGAACTAAATGTACCTCCCATTTCAAAAACCAATAGCTTATTTGGTGCTTGTCCTTCTAATTCAAAATCTAAAGCTCAGCATGCAAATGGTCCTAGACACATGACTGGAAAGAAAAACCTGCTCGCTGAATACAAGGAAGAGAAGGGTCCCTCTGTGACTTTCGGTGGAAATGGAAAAGGACATACCCGAGGGTTTGGTGTACTATCTAATGGTACAACAACCTTCAGAAGAGTCGCATATCTTGAAGGGATGAAGCATAATCTTCTAAGCATCAGTCAGCTTTGCGACATGGATAACAAAGTAATCTTTACTAAGGAATCCTGCTTTGTCGCTGACAAAAAGGAGAAGATAGCTCTCAGTGGTTATCGTTTGGAAAATGTTTATGTAATAAACATGGACTCAACAACCACTGAGAACTCCTGTTTCTTCTCAAAAGCCTCATCTGATGTCAACTGGCTATGGCATAAGAGGCCCTCTCATCTAAACTTCAAGACACTGAACACTCTTTCTTCAAAAGAGTTAGTCACTGGTCTACCTCAACACTCATACGCCAAATAATCCTTATGTTCAGCGTGTGAGAAAGGCAAGCAGACCAAAGCAAGCTTTAAGTCAAAGCAAGTCTCCTCAGTGTCATCTCCTCTACAACTTCTCAATATGGATTTGTTTGGCCCCGTTAACAAACAATCCATCGCTGGAAAGAAATATACACTGGTCATAGTTGATGAATTCTCTCGCTATACATGGGTTATGTTTCTCCGTTCTAAGAGTGACACCCCTGAAGAACTCATCACCTTTGTTCGGAAGATGGAAACCCTGAACAACTTGACCGGTCGCTCAATAAGGAGTGATCATGGGACTGAATTCAAAAACAGTTCTCTTGATTCCTTCTTTGAGAGTAAGGGTATTTCTCACAACTTTTCTTCAGTGAGAACACCGCAACAAAACGGAGTCCCTGAAAGAAGAAATAGAACTATTATTGAAGCTGCACGGTCAATGCTCAGAGATTCTCACCTACCTACTCAATTTTGGGCAGAAGCGGTCAACACTGCTTGTTTTACTCAAAACAGGTCGCTGATAGTCAAAAGATTCAATAAGACAGCCTATGAACTTTTTCATGGGAGAAAGCCTTCAATTAGCTTTCTTCACATCTTTGGATGTCAGTGTTTCATACTGAACAACAGAGATGCCCTGGGAAAGTTTGATCCTAAGGCTGATGATGGAATCTTTCTTGGATATTCTTCAATCTCCAAAGCCTTCATAGTCTTCAATCGAAGAAGACAAACTGTTGAAGAAACTATTCACGTCACGTTTGACGAATCCCGTTCAGCGAACTCTAAACCGTCCGCTGATACTGAAGAACTGAATCAATGGATGTTTTCTCATCTTGGTGATTCAGAAGATATTCCCACTCCTCATACTCATACAGTTGAAAATGATAGTCCTACTATCATCCCAAACATGCAGAATAGTGAAGCTGAAACATCATGGGTCTCAGCAGTTCCTTTAAACACTATACCTGCTTCTGAACCAAATGTCTCAGACATTCCATCTACTTATCAGCAATCAGTGAATGAAATGACATCTGCACTTACTCCTCTCTTGACTGATATTCCAGAAGTTGTTGAAGCTTCATCTTCAGCTCCTCCAGTTCAATTTGAGTCAGCGACCTATGCTCCTGCTCAGCGATGGACTGTAAATCACCCAATTGATCAAATACTTGGTGATCCAAACGCTGGTGTTCAGACTCGACGAAGTGCAGGTAATATTTGTTTATTTGTTAACTTTATTTCTCTGATTGAACCAAAGAAAATAGATGATGCACTCAAAGATCCAAACTGGGTCAGCGCCATGCAAGAAGAGCTGACTGAATTCGAAATAAACAAAGTTTGGAAACTTGTTCGAAGAGCAACTGACAAAACAGTGATAGGCACTAAATGGGTCTATCGAAACAAGTTGGACGAACATGGAACTGTAATCCGCAACAAGGCTCGTCTTGTTGCTTAGGGATACAGACAATAGGAAGGCATAGATTACGACGAAACATTTACTCCTGTAGCAAGACTAGAATCTATTCGTCTATTCTTAGCATACGCTGTACACAAAGACTTCAAAGTATATCAGATGGATGTTAAGTCAGCGTTTCTAAATGGAATGCAGAATGAAGAAGTCTATGTGGAACAAACTACTGGATTCTCAGATCCTAAGCGTCCAGGTTATGTTTATAAAATGGATAAGGCACTTTATGGCTTAATGTAAGCTCCACGTGCATGGTATGACACTCTCTCTACTTATCTCCATATTGAAAAATTTGAGTGAGGTAAAATCGACAACACTCTATTTTTCAGAATAGTGAAAGGTCATATCATTCTTGTTCAGATATATGTTGATGACATTATATTTGGTTCTACTAACCCTGATCTTTGTACTCGTTTCGCTGATAGAATGAAAGAAGAGTATAAAATGAGCATGATGGGTGAGCTAACATATTTCCTTGGTCTTCAGATAAAACAAATTGAAAAAGGAACTTTCATTAATCAGGGAAAGTATGTTAAAGATATGCTGATGAAATTCGATTTAACTCAGAGTTCAGGTATGAAAACCCCTATGGCACCACCGCTGACACTAGACAAGGATTCAAATGGAATACCTGTTAATGTCACGATGTACCGTGGGATGATCGGCTCTCTCTTGTGTCTTACAGCTAGCCGACCCGATATTATGTACGCAACATGTTTGTGTGCACGATATCAAGCTGAACCTAAGGAATCTCATATGACCGCTGTAAAGCGAATTTTTCGATACCTTAAGGGTACTGCGAACCTAGGTCTTTGGTATCCCAAAGACTCAGGGTTTGATCTAATCGCCTATTCAGATAGTGATTTTGCAGGTTGCAAATTGGATAGGAAAAGCACCACAGGAGGCTGTCATCTCCTGGGTGGAAAGCTGGTGAGTTGGACAAGTAAAAAGCAAAACTCAGTGTCCACCTCCACAGCTGAAGCTGAGTATGTAGCCGCTGGAAGCTGTTGTTCTCAGGTCTTGTGGATGAGAAATTAACTACTGGACTATGACCTACAACTCTCAAATATTCCAATCTATTGCGACAGCACAAGTGCCATCGCTATAGCCAACAATCCAGTGCTACACTCAAAGACAAAACACATCGAAATCAGGTATCATTGTATCAGAGATCATGTGATGAATGGTGATATAGAACTTCACTTTATCCCAGCTGATTATCAGTTAGCTGATCTGTTCACCAAACCTCTTGATGAGACAAGATTCAACTTTCTCATCAGCGAGCTTGGAATGCTGAACTTTGAAGAGTAAAATCTTCAGCGGTTCACATTTGATCAGCGATAGGATAAAATCAACTTGTATAACCCATTCTATCATTCTCTCTCTGAACATAATTGATTCGTTGATATCAAGGTATGTTTTTCTCTCTTACTCGCTGACAATCGCATGTAAATGCAATATTACAAGACAAATTGCATCGCTAAATATCTCTTCCTTAACCAGCGATACTTTGAAATTTCTAAAACCAACACTGATATTTCTATTCAGTGCTTCATGTTTTCAAAAGTGTCCCTGAGCTTTCAAAACCTCAGAGACATCCTAAAATATGAAAGGACATCCGTGACGTCATCGGAACGGATAAGCCCTGGCACGTTCTTTTTCTTACACACGTTTGCACGTTTCGTTTACCTTCCAATCAAATGCAAACACGTGTCCGTGTCATGATGAAAAACTTTCCCGCTCTAGTTTTTCTCTCTCTCTAATCTCACTATATAAACACATTTTGGGTATATATTTTTCTTTTACGCGAACAACTTCTTCCTCAAGAAAACTACTGTTGCATTTTTGCTCTCAAGTTTTTCAAGAACTGTTCATCTTCTTCTTCTTCAACGAACCAGGTTAATACTCATGTTATTTAGGTACATTACTTGTTTATGATCTTATTCTTTGTTTTTACAAGATCAAACAAAAGAACTTTTTCAAAAATGAAATCATTTCTTTCATGGTTTTATGAACACAACCTTTCATGGTTGTTCTTCAAGTTTAATCGCAAATATCTTAAACTTGTTATTCATACGTTTTTCCAGAATCCTAATCCTCAAAGGAAACTGGAAAACAAGACTTTTTATTGGGTTTGCATTTTCTTTTTCAAAAACAAGAAAACCCTAATCTTCATTAAGACATTTTTGTCTGAATGAAATGGACAAAATTCGAACCATCTTATTGGAAAATCTTTCCACATTAAGATTATTCTTATTTGTTATATCTTTGGTTGAACTGATAATACAGCAATGGCATCTACTTATATTCCTAGTGCTGAGAACACTGCTGCTGCTGAGGAACTGGAAATCACCAAGGCTCCTCAGGTCAAGTTCACGCTTGAGGAACTTGATTGGACAAAAACAAACAACCTCTATGCGCTTTTCGAGTTTCCTCCTCGAAAGCAAGTCACACATCTAAATGATGCTGTGAAATTCCTCAAAACTTGTTGCCTCTCTACAGCCCTGACCATAACACCCCCTGCTCATCAGCTACTACTCTCTCAGTTCTGGTATTCTGCCAGACACACTCAACTCACATCGACCAAAGACCCCACAAAGAAAATCGATTGCATCCTCTGTGACACTGATTTTGGCACCATAGAAATCACCCCTGCCATTATCCGAAAAGCACTGAGCCTTCCCATCGCCACAAATGAAAAACCCTTTGTTTCTCTCCCTGACCACAAGAAACATGCTGATAGGGAAGCCATCACTGCATTCTTTGATGCAATGGGTTATGTATGGGAAACTGGGAGGGATAAGAAGCCTGAAAAGAAGTTGACCCTCATCAAGAAATCAAAAATGCCCAGCGAGATGAACTTCATCTTCGCACACTTGATAAGCTGCATGACTGCAAAGACCGGCTCCTCTGATCAAACCGCTTAACCTCAGCAAGCAATGGGTTATGCATTGCTGAAAGGTCTTCATGTTGATTGGGCATCGATAATCTACGATGATCTAGTGCTCAAATTAGATTTTGCTGCTGACCGACCATCATGGGTTCCATATCCTAGATTCATCAGCGCAGTCTTCCAAACTGGCCTGAAGGACAACTACCCAAAACTAGGAGACCTGAAACTCTCTCAGGTTGGCCCTAAGGTACTCGACCTCAAGCTAATGGAAAACAAGGTACGTCTCTCTACTCTCTTAACTATTCTCAATCCTCCTTCTTCTACTTCTGCAGCTCCTTAAGTGGAAAAACCCACCTCTGATACCCCAGCTGCAACCTCCATTCCTTCATGAAAAAGGAAACACTCATCTACCCAACTTGGTTCCAAAAGGACTAAGAAAACCAAGGAGCAACCCCAGCAATCTCATTCTGAAGACTCCTCAGCTCATCTTGAAAAGCTGATGGAAAGTTCAGTGGTACGCTCTGCCACAGCTGAACAAGCCACCCTTTCCATCCCAGCTTCAGCGTCTCTAAACGCTGAAGTTATAAACTTGGAATCGACCCAGCCTCCTTCAGTCTCTCATAGGACCGAATAAGTGATTATCAGCGGATTCAACGCTGAACCCCGCACCCAACCATCATTCACAACCTGCGATTCTCTCTCTACTCCATTGGACTCTAATCCAATTTCACCACGATCACTGGAGCACCCGTCATTCTTCCAGAAGCTAAAGCTGCTACTTTTCAAGGAATGATGGATGCAGGACCTGCAGAAATGTCCATGCGTACACGCACTCTAGCTGACGACATAGAACTTTTTTCAGGACACAGAAGTTTTGACGACTTCACCAACCCTCCTGCAGGTATACACCAACCCATATACACTGTAACTAAACCCCAAACTTCTGAGCTTTCCTTTGTTCATAAGTACTTATATGTTACAGGTCCTAATTTGGGAGACATCAACGCCTCTCTGAAGAACCTGGATACAAAGCTGACAGGTCTCACCACTACTCTCTCAGACAACTCTTCAGCTGTAACAAACGCTGGAGAGAATCTCAACAAGCTGACAAAAGTTGTTGAACAGAAAGCCTCCAAAGCTGATTTGGAGAAGGTTGATGGTACTCTTGGTGACTTTGCCAAAGTTCTTGCTGACATCTACACAGACTACACCACTCTCAAAACAACAGTTCAAACCATGTCCAGCGAGGTCATAACGCTGAAGACATCGGTTCGAAATCTTCAGGGAGATATGTCCGCTGTAAAGACTGACGTGAGTTCAGTAAAGACTGACGTGAGTTCAGTAAAGACTGACGTAAGTTCAGTGAAGACGATGGTACAGAAGATCCTCGAACGCATGAACGCCCCTGCCCCTGCACCTTCGCATTTTACTCCGGCGGATCATGCTGAACTTTTCAAGATCACTCCTGCTATTACTGGCCTAGAAGACAGAGTAGCAGCGATTGAAAACTATATTGGAATCCCTGGCCAAGAAGACAGGGAACCAACACCATCTGCTGAGTCATCGCATTCCTCCCCCACTCATCATGAGGAAGGGGGAGAAGAACTCTGAAGACCTTCCCCATGATGAATCTATCGAGGGGGAGAAGACTGAAAACCTTTCCTTTACTGAAGAGGGGGAGAAGACAAATGAAGAAACAACTGCTGGACCTCAGGGAGACGAAAACCCTGAGGGAACCGAGAAGCTTACCTCTATATATGAGGGGGAGCAACTCGAAGAAGCTGCTGAAGAATCTGAATCTGAAGCTGAAGATGATGAAGCTGTCGACATCTCAGACGATGAACCATCTTCTTCTCCAAAGAATGATGATGATGATGACTACTTTATCGTCAAGCCTGCTCAAAAGAATACATCTCTTAAAGGGATCTTGATAAACGAATGTAACACCCCGCTTACCACGACACAATATTGTCCGCTTTGCCCCACTGGCTCACGGCTTTGTTCTTGGCGACCTGGCAAGGACTTCGCAAGGACTTTCCAGGAGGTCACCCATCCTGGTACTACTCCCACCCAAGCACGCTTAACCACAGAGTTCCCAAGGAACCCGCATGCTTGTGGCCCCAAAACGCGTTGTGTCTGGTAAGGCCAAGGTTTACTAATATACCCAGCATCTCTCCTGTCCACGGCCGATGTGGGATATGCCTAAGGTGTTACACACACCCCCCCTTAGGGACTCATCGTCCTCGATGAGGTTTGCCCCACCATCCCGAACGGCACAGGAGTGGCTCTGATACCATTTGTAACACCCCGCTTACCACGACACAATATTGTCCGCTTTGCCCCACTGGCTCACGGCTTTGTTCTTGGCGACCTGGCAAGGACTTCGCAAGGACTTCCCAGGAGGTCACCCATCCTGGTACTACTCCCACCCAAGCACGCTTAACCACAGAGTTCCCAAGGAACCCGCATGCTTGTGGCCCCAAAACGCGTTGTGTCTGGTAAGGCCAAGGTTTACTAATATACCCAGCATCTCTCCTGTCCACAGCCGATGTGGGATATGCCTAAGGTGTTACGCTGGGTATATAAACCTGGCTCTGATACCAAGTTGTAACGTCCCAAAAATTACAAGGAATTTAAAATTTTAAAATAATCATTTCATTTATAACAACTCATTAGATGATCCCAACGTTTCATTTGCAAACCACTAAAAAAATTATTACGAACAATAAACAGCGGAATAAATAGTTTAAGAATGATAATTATAAAACGATATAATAATCAGCTCTTCACGCGCGCCAGTGTGTACTCGTCATGCCTTGGAGCCGCTCGTACCTGAAACAATAATATATTGGGAAAGGGTAAGCACGAAGCTTAGTGAATTCAACCACCATAGATAACACAGTTATTCCACACTATCCCTATAACAGATAGTTGCACATAAACAAGCATACAAGTCTACGAACAAATCATAAACATGTATATCCACACCCACCCACCTAAAAGGCACAAGTCGGTCCCACCGACCACATGATAACATCTCCGGCCCCGCCGAATCCCCGGTCCCACCGAGTCTCTATGCCACCCGCGTATAAAATCTCCGGCCCCGCCGGATCCTCGGTCCCACCGAGTCTCTACGCCACCCGCGTATAAAATCTCCGGCCCCGCCGGATCCTCGGTCCCACCGAGTTAACATGACAACATAGTATCAACTAGACACCCCACTATCTAGTTCCACAACACAATCACATAAGGCTACCACACACGTACTACAGCAATGATAAAACAACCAATATTAAATATAGTGAGAGAACTCACCTCGTAAGCGCGCCTAGCTCACAAACAATAATTCAAGCTTCACAATTACGGTCACTTCCCAGCACCTAAACGCATGTTAAAACGTGTCAATATGAGACCCGAACCCTACGACACGACACGCTTAAACCGTCACTAAAACTATTTTCCGATCTCACTAAACAGGTCTGTTCAGGACCTGTTTCGACCCCTTTAAACCCAGAAAATTCCCAATATTATTTCATGATTAGAAAGTACTCTGAGATAGGGTTTCAAGGACATATTATACGCCTCCTAACGATTTTTCTACAATTTATTATGAATTAAATACGAACGACTACCAAAGCTGACAGTTTTCGGTCCAGCCTGCACAAACAGTCCAATACGGCCTAGCTACGGGCTTAATCGGACTTTTGGCAGAACACGAAAAACCTTCCCAACTCGATTTGGGAATTTTGGGCACCAATTTCACATTAAAACGAGTTACGAGTAAAAAGTTATGCACGAAAGAAAAACTGGACAGCACGCTGGAAATCACATAAAAAAAATTGACCGACTGCTGTCAAAACGACCCCTTTTTCACCTAGCTAGAGGCCGAACCAGATTTTCGCTAAAACACGAAAAACGTACCCGACCCAGAACGTGAACCGTGGGCACCAGTTTCGGCTCAATCCGAGTTACGACGGAAAAGTTATGACCGACGCAAAACAGTGGCAGAACACGTTTTCACATGAAATGACGATTCTATAAACGATTTACGATACTAAACGGTTTGGGATTTACGCGACGATGATTTAGAGTTTAGGCCAGGTGTGTTTAGGGTTCCGCCACGAGTGTCACCCACTGCCACCATCGTCCACCCACAGCCACCGTAGCGGCGGCGTGCGGCGGTGGTTGTCTCGCCGGACAAACGAAAAGTAAAGGAGAAGGGCGGAGAGTTACCTTGCGACGATGCCACGCGATAGCACTCGATACTCCCCCTCTTGAAAACTCCGGCGAACAGCAGCGGCACTCCGGCGAACAGCAGCAGCAACTCCGGCGGCTTCCTCTCTCTTCTTACTCCCGGTTCTTCTCTACTCCTCTCTCTCCCTCTCTCGATAAAACTCACGGCCAAACACAAGAAAATAAGAATGGGGCGCTAGGGTTTTGTGGTGATGAAGGTCGTTTCATGAAGAAGAAGGGAAAAAGAAAACGAGAACCTAAGGGGGAGGGGAAACGGCTCTTGATTGCATGGGCCGAAACCCATGTCTAGTTTACCCAAAAGCCAACTTAAGTCCCTCTAATCCCCACACTTGGTGCAAATTAAAACGATTTAACATTTATTACGTACTTGGTCAAACTTGCTAACCCCGTTAGTAAAGATTTGCTAAAAGAACGATATTAAAGCAATTAATTAAAATATATATATATAAACATACCGGGACACGGGCTTTACAACTCTCCCCCACTTGGATTAGACTTCACCCTCGAAGTCTCTGCCTACGAATAGCTCCGGATAGTTCTCCCTCATCTCAACCGCAGGTTCCTAAGTCCACTTGAAACCCCTACTAAACTTCTCGAATACTATTCTTACTAACGTACTCTTTCTAAGACACTGGGATTATGATCGGCAGAACACCCCGACAATTGAAATCATTCCTAGCCAAGCGACTACGGTTGTCCCCCAACCTTAGACATTCCATACATCCCGAGTCAAATCTCAAGCTCTAACCACTGTAAAGCTGCTCACCAGTATATTCTACAGGATACTCGATTACGATCCCTCCTATCATTAATTGACGATGAACTTCTACGAATTCTAATAGACTCCAAAGATTTTCAATAACTTATATTAACAAAACATCGACCCCCTGCCGAACATCGGTCCAACCGATTACAATAACAAACATCGGCCACCCGCCGAACATCGGTCCAACCGATCACAATAACAAACATCGGCCACCCGCCGAACATCGGTCCAACCGATCACAATAATAAGCATAAGCGTGGTATTAACCTAGACACTAACACAAATAGATATCCCCCACACCCAAATCAACTAACACACACGTAGGTCATTCCACCATAACCATTCATCACAAGCGATCATTTCAGGGTTACTACTACCATCACCATGATTATCTTAAAATCGGCTACAACTCTCCGATTATACTAAAGGTGTTTGGCCTCAAGCCTAAAAGTCGACACCTAACTATACCACCTACCTCGAAATGGTTGATGCGCATTTATTCTCTTAATAACCAAAGGGCATCAATCCCTTAACCGATACTATTCGGCCTACAGTACTAACGCGCGTGGAATACCTACCTTCCACCGTCGACGTATCATCCACACTTGCTCTACGAAGCCAAATCACACCGTATCGAGGATACACCTTGACGTCTACCTCCCAGGTAACGCCTCAAGACCCAGCACACCGGAACTACCTCCCAGGTAAGTGCCCGCAACTATATCCTCCTAGTACCTACTGGAAAGTCTAGGTTAAAACACATGAATACCGGGGTCCCACCCCGAGATACCCAACCGACCATTACCAACGACTGACTAACGTGTCTAAGGATCCAAAGCAAACAGCCTACCAACAACATGCCTATTCCGGATTGACTCACTCACCCAAACATGTAAACACTCAACGTGCAAAGAATGCCAAACGGTGCGACAAAAACAACTCATCAACTAGACTCCACATCGAGCCATTAAAACCGGGCAATAGGCCCATGACTAACTCCAAGTCAAAACCGAGCAAAATGCTCCACGCTTGTTAGACCCATAGGTCGGAAAATGCGTTTAAACAAAGTTTAAGCAAGCAATACTCTGAAATCAACCTTAGTCCCAGACTCAACACGGGTTAAACAAAAGAGTTTTCCAAAAGGACTCACACCCTTAAAAATTTCTCGAAATGACACATGACACTTAAAAGCACATTTCCCCAATTGGTTTACAAAATCATTTACAAAATATTTTCAACATCAGGATTTTCATCTCAAAAAGATCGTATGTATTAAAACTACTATTACCTGATCGATAGTTACGCAAAACTGGACACGCTCGTCCCACATAGGAAAATCATGTTGAAAATCGTTCCATTGCAGTTCAGTTTACTCACACAAAAGCAACGCGTAATAAATAAAAATGAACCGCCTCGATTCCAGTATGGATTGACTCATGTCGTGCACTTAAAGTAACCGCTTGACCTTAAACAGGGTCCGACAAAGGTGTGCACATAATTCAAAATAAGTTTCACGACAATTGATTCAAAAATTCTTCTTTTTGGTCATAAAATGACGTGGCACAGGGTTCGCCACAAATTTTTCGCGCGTCAGCTAATCACACAAACGATGACACGGTGTACAAATATATTTTTGTTAAAACACAACTGTCTCGTGTAAGTTTCAAACTTGAAGACAGAAACCAGTCCGCTTCTATTAATTGGAAATATCGACTAAAACCTCATAAAATCTCAAACTGGGGGCAGGCATGCAAGCTTGTAACACTTCCTCAAGTTTCGTACTTGGGACATATAACGTCAAAACATTATAGTTTAAAAAATGTATTTATCAAAAATGCTCAAAATACTCGTTTCCTCCAAAGCAAAAGTTTTTAATTTCCCAAAAAAAATGATCGGTAATTCTAAATTAACCGAATGTCAAAAATCTACGCATTTATATTTCCAAAATATAACACATTGTAATCGTATGCATGATGTTCACAACATTAAAACACTCCTTGGATCAAATGGTCTTTCATTTCGACAAAAAGGAACTAAAACATTTTCATGCACGACTCGTTCATCAAAATGTCGAGAACAAAGGTTACCCCAGTATGCATACCCCTAAGTCGATAAATCGCATTTTCATGGAAATGTCAATAAAACCTTTAGCTGACTAAAAAGCGCACTAAACAACTCCTTATGAAATGTTACCAAAATTCCTCCATGCATCACTTATGTCACGCATGAATCAATCCACACACTGAACTATTTGCAATAAAACACTTAGTAATACAAACTCTCGAACGAAAAGTTAAGCGACACTGGAATTCCAAACTCATTTTAAACAAATCACCAAAATAGCCTTTATAGCCTTTATACAGACAATATTGTGTCGTGGTAAGCGGGGTGTTACAAATGGTATCAGAGCTAGGGACCGGACTGGTGTGCCAGCGAGGACGCTGGGCTCCCAAGGGGGGTGGATTGTAAGATCCCACATTGGTTGGGGAGGGGAACAAAGGTTGCCTTATAAGAGGAACTTGATACCTCCCCTATCAGACGCGTTTTAAAACCGTGAGTCCAGGTGTGTGGACAAAGCGGACAATATCTGGTACGGTTGGCCTGAGTTGTTACAAATGGTATCAGAGCCACTCCTGTGCCGTTCGGGATGGTGGGGCAAACCTCATCGAGGACGATGAGTCCCTAAGGGGGGGTGTGTGTAACACCTTAGGCATATCCCACATCGGCCGTGGACAGGAGAGATGCTGAGTATATTAGTAAACCTTGGCCTTACCAGATACAACGCGTTTTGGGGCCACAAGCATGCGGGTTCCTTGGGAACTCTGTGGTTAAGCGTGCTTGGGTGGGAGTAGTACCAGGATGGGTGACCTCCTGGGAAGTCCTTGCGAAGTCCTTGCCAGGTCGCCAAGAACAAAGCCGTGAGCCAGTGGGGCAAAGCGGACAATATTGTGTCGTGGTAAGCGGGGTGTTACAACGAAACTTCAGGGGAGCGGACCAAGACAAAGCCTTCAGCGTCTGAAGCTGACAAAGGCAAAAACAAAGGCCTCACTGAAGAAGACAATCTGACGATCTTGCTTCCAAATCCAGTTTGTCAGGTACACTACCTTCTATTTCCTTACACTGCATCCCTCCTCTATCTATACACATTATCAGCTCTACTCTCCATAAAAAGCTTATACACTTAAACCCATTTCTTTTCTCTGTTCTACCCAAGTTCTTATTCGTAAGATCGTTGTGTTTCAGTTAGTCCTCTCCCCTGCTTGAGGATTCTGAAGTACAACCAGCTGCTGCTGAAGAAATAATCCCAGCTCCCAACGCTGAAGAAAATAATCCCGGTCTTGGATTTGATCTCTGAGACTGATAAACCTAAAGAACAACTGCTCTCTGACAAAAAACAGACCTCCCTTGGCTCCTCAAAAGCTGAGTGAAGAGGATCAAGAAAAGAGAGATGCAATGATCAAGAGATTCGAAGATCAGCGAATCATCCGGAAGCGTGATCAACTTCCTTCTATTCCTCCAAAGTTCAGACTTTCACAAAAGAAATACAAGGATCACCTCAGAGCTGAAAGGTTAATCGCTGAAAGAAGGGAAGCTGAAGAAAAAGACAGAGAACTCGCCATCCAGCTTACTCAAGAATCAGTCAAAGACCCCAAGCTGAAACAAATTCCCATTCAAGTCCAACGTCAGCTATGGGAAGACGCCAAGAAGATCGTTGAAGAAAAGAGAACTGTGTCTCAATCTACTTTAATCTGGTGCAAAGAAAAGGTACACTTCAGATATCGACCTGCCAGAATCAACAAGGTACATATCACTGGAAAATAAACCCTCAAAGTTTCAATCGCTGAGATCGAGATATTCAGAGAAAACGGGTAGTACGAAAAGTTCTATGCTGAATCCATCACGAAGTACGGTCTCTCTGAATGGTTGGAGATCAGATTAGCCATCCAGAAGTCTCAATCTAAGTACAAGGATCATTTCAAAAAGCTGATAAATCAACAGATTGACTTAGTCTCTTCTTGTGTGGATATTCCTCCTCCCCCTCCTCTCGCAAATCAGAAAAGAAGGGCCTCTGCAAAGAAAAAGTCTAAACCTTCAGACTCAGGTCCTCTTATACGGAATGAAACAGGTATTGGTTTTTCTCGTGCTGATGTTCTTGGTCCAGAACCTGACCTTTCCGCACTTGACACATCTCTTCGTCCTGATGAGACTTTCATCCCTGGGAAAGTCATAAGCAAACCCTATGGAATATTCTTTATTGACTATGGTAGACGACAACGTTTTCAACGTATCTCTGAGCTTCCCATCACTCCCATCGAACAGCTGAAAGATCTCATCTACTGGTGTGAATTCAAATGCGACATTCAGGCACGGCATCTTAAACCCTTGATTTTTGAAGAAGCTCTGAACAAAAGGAATCAAGGAGAAAATGTTCCTGACTGGATGATTCCCACATCAAAGACCCTTGATGAACTTCTCATTAAGGAAGAACCTCTATAAGCTGATAGGATGGCCTTATTCTTCTATTTTATCAGTTAATCTTTTGTACATGTAATTTATTTCGCTTGTACTTATAATTTTTCCACTTCCCTTTGTAATCTGATACGAAGTTTGAAAAAAAAAAGATTTCAGCGAAAGTACTTTACTCCATCAGTACAGAAAAGATCCCAGAAAACAGTAAAAGGGACAAATATTTTATGAGTTCTTTTTATCCTTATGTTTTTTATTAAATAGCAATTTTCTCTGTTGCTATGTCATAATCAAATAGGGGGATATTGTTGATCCAAACCCTCAGTGATTTGATAATGACCCTCTCTTAAATACTTAGTGAAAATTGTAAGTAAACAATATGTATCAGAGTTTCACTATCGCTGATAAGTACTAAGACCTTACAGTACCGCTGATAGGAACTCTCACTCTTTAGATTAAACATTCAGCGAACACAGTTCACCATAATGCTCTGAGCCTGTTCAGTCCTTATGGTGATCGCTGATAAGTTAGTTGTTTACTTATGATCTCTGAAGACAAGTTTCAATTCAACATAGGTTCTACGCTGAAGTCGAAGATCAAGCTCAAGAACCAGCGACAAGTCTCCTAATGAACTGATGCGGATCAGCGAAGACTCATATTTGTCCACTCAACGTGAAGTATCAAGTACAATACTTCAGTTATCGCTGAACTTTGTAATTCACTGATATAGAATGATAAAGCACTGAATCAACGTAAGCTGATCATGAAGTCCTCCGTACAAAGTACTTTTGTCTTAACCACCCTTGCACGACTCTATACGATATGTCAGAAAAGAACCTCCTGATTGTCTGAAATCGTACAACCACTCTGATGCTACACTGTTCAAACATGCGGCTACTAAGGTTGTCTACAAAGGTCAATGACATACAACCAATGAGCTGCTGCCACGTGTAAAGTATAAACTGCCATGCATTAAATGCATGCAGTATATAAGAAGGACTCCAGCTTCATTTTTGAAGCACTCGAAAACTCTGGACGAGTCACTTGCTAACTCTGGTCAAGTCATCTTTTTTATCTTGAGATAGGTTATTATTAGTAATTTCCTTCTCTTTCTTAGTGCAAAAAACTTAGTGTTCCAACTTGTTTAGATTTAGGTTTATCCTTAATCTTGTTCCGCAACAAGCTATAAATTGTTAATGATTTATCAATAAACAATTTAGAAAAGTAAAATCTGTGTGTTTGTATTCAACCCCCCCCCCCCCTTCTATAAACTTGTATAGCCCTTCGGGACCAACAGAGTTGCAATATATGGGGACTTTGGTGTACATGACGCCGTAGTCCTTGAGTTGGGTGCGCATCGATATTACCTGAGAGCAGCAGCTCACGACAACGACATACTTCGCCTCAAGTGTGGATGTAGATATGTAGAGTTGTTTCTTCGACGCCCAGCTGACAAGACTATTTCCAAGGAACTGCACATGACCCGACGTGCCCTTACGGTCCAACATGCCCTCGACATGGTCAACATCCGAGTACACTATGAATTCAAAACCTGTCTCTTTCGGTTACCACAAGACAAGATCAGCAGTACCTTTCAAGTATCAAAAAGTACGCATAACATCAATTAAATGAGACTCTTTAGGTTTTGATTAAAATCTTGCATAAAGAAATGTAGAGAACATGATATATGGCCGACTAGTCGTCAAGTACATCAGTGATCTGATCATTCCCCGACAGGTCTTGGTATCCACATCCTTTCCGCTGGGATCGGCATGTAACCTCGTACCCGGAGACATGGGTGTTTTCATGGAAGCAGACTGTTCCATCTGGTATTTCCGGAGAATATCCCAGATGTACTTGGACTGATTAATGAAAATCCTGGTCAACATTTGTTTAACTTGTAGACCGAGGAAAAAATTCATTTGTCCCATCATACTCATTTGGAAGTATTTACCCATTAAGACCGAAAAATAATGACAATACTGGCGTTAGACGAACCAAAAATTATGTCGTCTACGTAGACTTCTACAAGTATGATGTTATTCTTTTTCTTTTTAATAAATAGAGTGGTGTCGATCTTACCTTTGGAAAAGCCAAATTTTATTAAGAAAGAAGAGGGAGCGTCATACCAGGCCCGTGGAGCTTGCTTGAGGCCGTAAAGAGCCTTGTCTAAGATGTAGACGTGGTTTGGCTTGGAATCGTCCACGAACCCTTTCGGTTGCAAAATGTAGACTTCCTCTTTTAGTACGCCGTTGAGGAATGCAGTCTTCACGTCTATCTGGAAGAGCGTGGAGTTCTTGTGTGCGGCGTATGCGAGGAACATGCAGATAGCTTCAATGCAGGAAACCGGGGTGTATGTCTCGTCGTAGTCTATTCCTTCTTGTTGTTGATATCCTTTTGCCACCAGACGTGCCTTGTTGCGAACTACAATACCGTCTTCATTCGTCTTGTTCTTGAAGACCTAGTTGGTGCCAATCATCGCCTTGTTCGTTAGTCGTGGGACAAGTCTCCATACCCGGAGGCACTCAAATTGGTTAAGCTCCTCTTGCATTGCTATCACCCAGTCTGGATCGTTGAGTTCTTCCGAAACGGTTGTAGGCTCGATGTGGCTTAGGAAACCGGAGAAGAGGCAGAAGTTGGCAGAGGCACCACGTCTCTGGACTGGTATGGAGGGGTCGCCAATGATTTGATGAAGGGGATGTGTGTGAGTCCATTTGGTGGTATGTGGAAGCGGTTGATTTGTGATGTAAGATGTGTCCGGATCCACATAGTCACTGGGGGAAGGTCTTGGACGACTTCCAGTGACGATGGCATGCTGGTATGTAGTGCTGGTGCTGGACACACAGGTAGTTAGACAACCTCTGGGGAAGAGGGTTGACCCAAGCATGTAGCAGAAGAAGAATCAACAGCAACAACTTCAGGTATGTTGACAACAGCTTCCGGTGTAGGCTCAGATTCAGATGAGGTGTCACTTGAGCTTTGGGGGCTTTGAGTAGATGTTGCCTGAACCAAAATATGTTATTGCTATGGGAGCATGTACAATTACAGGGGGGATGTTCAGTACCGATTCTTATAGTACTGTTCGTGGAGTCGATAAGCTAATTCCTGTGGATGTCTATTTGCCGGGCTGTCCACCTAAACCAGAAGCAATTATAGATGCTATAACAAAACTTCATAAGAAAATATCTCGAGAAATCTATTCAGATAGAATTATGTCTCAGCGAGAGAATCAGTGTTTTACTACCAATCACAAGTTTCAGGTTGGACATAGTATTCATACTGGAAATTATGATAAAGGATTCCTTTATCAACCGCCATCTACATCAGAGATTCCTCCTGAAACATTTTTCAAATACAAAAGTTCAGTATCTTCCCACGAATTTGTAAATTAGACAGGATTCCTTTGCACCGAATAAAAAGTCGTGGCTCAATCTTCATAAATTTCATCGTAAATCTGAAATACTTATACAAAAAAATGCGGGAGAGATAAAAAAGATGCAGGGTCATTTGTCTGCTTGGCTAGTTAAGCATGGGCTAATTCATAGATCTTTGGGCTTTGATTACCAAGGAATAGAGACTTTACAAATAAAACCCGGGGATTGGCATTCCATTGCTGTCATTTTATATGTATATGGTTACAATTATCTCTGCTCCCAATGTGCCTATGATGTAGCACCAGGCGGACTATTAGCTAGTGTGTATCATCTTACTAGAATAGAGTATGGCGTGGATCAACCAGAAGAGGTATGCATAAAAGTATTTGCCTCGAGGAGGGATCCTAGAATTCCGTCTATTTTCTGGGTTTGGAAAAGTGTGGATTTTCAAGAACGGGAATCTTATGATATGTTGGGAATCTCTTATGATAATCATCCACGTTTGAAACGTATCTTAATGCCTGAAAGTTGGATAGGATGGCCTTTACGTAAGGATTATATTGCTCCCAATTTTTATGAAATACAAGATGCTCATTGAATGATAAAAAACTAATCTTCACTTCTACAATTCTGTAGATTCAAGATTCTATTCTAGATTAACCAGAGTAATTGAAGTCTCGTTTGTATTATGGTTTGTATTTTTATTATGTATAGAATAAAAAAATACAATAAAATTAGGGATTCATTGTGATTCTCAAATTTGGAAAATACTTATTTCGGATGAGCCAAGTCGATAGGAGGAACCAAATGAGTTCTGCAGCATCAACTTTGGACTGCACACATCAATTAGGGGGAATCTAGAAAGTCATGTAATGTAGGAGGAAATGAAAAATGGAATATAAAAGAAAAGACAAATAAATGAAAAGAAATCGGATTTTTTTATTTGTACGGTATCTGAACTGAATCTTGTCTATTCGCATCCTTGAACTACTCTATTGAATCTTTCAACCTTAACCTTCGAATATGTAAATGAATATGTATTCATATCAATTAATTGGTAAAATAGAGACTCATACAAATTAATCATGTGTCAGGAACCAGATTTGAACTGGTGACACGAGGATTTTCAGTCCTCTGCTCTACCAACTGAGCTATCCCGACTATTCCTGATGTCTCATCCTCATTTTCATTTTACTAGATAACTGGGGTCTATGTCAATTGAAAGGGTATTACAATGCTTCATCCAGGTCCTATAATTTGTCAAAAGAACAACTTTGTAAGTTTCAGTATGAATAAAAATATCGATCGTGAATCATTCAAATGGGGATTCCTTGCTCAAAGATGTTCATTTGTACATGTATCATATATATCACATGTGATAAGAGAACATCATTTCCGCTCAGATCCATTTGTATAAAGAGTAGTGAATGAGAAAGAAAAGATAAGGAATTTTGAACCGCTAAGGAAAAAAGGATAAAATAAATAAAAAGGATACGAGAAATAATTAGGGAGTCAAATGATATTTTTGGGGATAGAGGGACTTGAACCCTCACGATTTTTTAAATCGACGGATTTTCCTCTTACTATAAATTTCATTGTTGCCGGTATTGACATGTAGAACGGGACTCTATCTTTATTCTCGTCCGATTAATCAGTTCTTCAAAAGATCTATCAGATCATGGAGTGAATTGTTTGATCAATGAATATTCGATTCTTTTTTCAATATGGAATCGATTCACAACAATTCTTCTATATTATGTATACAGGTTTATCCTTCATCTTTTATGAAGTTTCGATAGAAGGATTCCTCTACCAACGTAAGACAATCAACTCCATTCGTTAGAACAGCTTCCATCGAGTCTCTGCACCTATCCTTTTTGATTTTCGCTTTCTGAACCTTTGTTTGTTTTCGGAAAACGTGATTTGGCTCAGGATTGCCCATTTTTATTAATTCCAGGGTTTCTCTGAATTTGAAAGTTATCACTTAGTAAGTTTCCATACCAAGGCTCAATCCAATTAAGTCCGTAGCGTCTACCAATTTCGCCATATCCCCTTTTTTGAGATGAAAATCTCATTGTGATCTCGTTCCCTTTTTTCTTTCATTTATACCGTGAATTCATTAGATAGATGCCGATTCTTGTCTCGGAAAAGTGTTTTCTCCTCTTTGTCTTTGATTTCTTGTCTATCTTCTTTCATCTTCTATGGGAGGCTTATATTTGGTCCAATCAAAAACGATTTTATCATTTCTGTATCCGAAATTCAATATAAGTGGATACATACCCTATACATCTGTCTCGCTTCCACTCATTTACCGATGCAATTTCGAATACTTGAACGGTTGACTCCTTTTTTTATTTTTTAATTAAAAAATTAAAAAAAAATATTTCATTGTGATAAAAAAAATTGAAATTATATATCGCTAGATTAATTGTTATGTTCTATAATATTTAACAGTTATTTGAAATTCTATATTCTATTCTTTAATATATTCATATTAATTATGAATAGCGAATATGAATAGCTTAGTGGCGGTGGATGGCGAGCTGATAGATGTCGACGGACCCGTAAGGTTTGCAGTGTCCTCGATTTGCACGACTCCATTCCTGTTATGCACATGAGCATTTGCATTAAACGGATTAAAATATTAATCATAAAAATGCTCAAAAAGTAAATCCAAAATAGAAAGATGTGATTTTGACGTAGAGGAATGATCTGAATTCACCTGATTTTGTGGAGATCCCGAACGAGAATGTTCGGAAGCTAACACACCAGTAAAAGTGGGTTCTAAACTGAGTTATTCATAAGCCAAGTCAGCCACTTCGTCAAATGTCACGTTTACACTCTCGATGACGGTCTTGGTGCGCTTGTTGTATACGCAAAACGCTTGAGCTCGGGTTGAATAATCGATGAACACGCCGTCGTCTGCTTTGGGGATGAACTTCCCAAGATAGTCTTTGTCGTTCATGACGTAGCACGTGCATCCAAATGCGTGAAAGTACTTGATGTTCGGGACGCGGTTGATGATGATCTCGTACGGCATCTTGTTGAACCGCTTGTTGAGAATGGATCAGTTTTGCGTGTAGCAGGCGGTTGCAACTGCGTTGGCCTATAAACACAGTGGTAACTTGGACTGAGCTAGCATAATGCGAGCAGCTTCCACTAAGGTACGATTTCACCTGTCCACGACTCCATTTTGCTGAGGGGTATGTGCGACCGAGAAGGTATGGGTGATACCTACTGAAGTGAGGTAGTCATCGAGCGTTCTATTCTTGATATCGTTACCGTTGTCCATCTGGATGGTCTGTACGAGTCTACAGGTGGGTGATGATCAGCTCTGGGGTCTCATTATTGGGGTGGAGGAACCTGACCCTTGTATATTGTGAGTAGTCGTCGACCATCACTAGGACGTACTTCTTGTGATTGATGCTCTGAATGTGCATTGGTCCACACAGATGCATGTGGATGAGTTCGAGGGACCTAGTCGTGCTTGGAGCAGCCTTCGGCTTGTGGGATACTCGCTTCATATTTACCATCTCGCATGCAACACAGAGGTGGTCCTTTTCGAACTTAAGCTATGGCATGCCTTTTACGTGTCTGCCTAGCACCAACTTGTTGATGTTCTTGAAGTTCAGGTGCGACAGTCGACGATGCCATATCCAATTTTGCAAAGATTTTCAGAGAGGAGAGGTCGATAGTGTAGAGTTTGGTTTTGCGCGTCCCAACGAGAAGCTCCTTTCCGTTTTCAGTGCAGACGCTGCACCTCTTGGCTTTAAAATTGACCTCTAGGTCGCAGAACTGGCCTATGCTAAACAGATTATGTCCTAAGCCTTCGACATAGGAAACCTTCTTGACGGTGATCTGATCCTGAACTATGTCTCCATAACCCATGATTGGTGTCGAGTCGTCATTCCTAAATCTCACGTTGCCACAATATTTGTCGGTGAAGTTCTTGAGAAGCTCCCTTCTTCCGGTCATGTGCTTGGAGCAACCTGAATCTAGATGCCCCACATGACCGTTCTGCAAAAAGAATTAGGAAGATTTAGGTACCCATTTGAAAACGGGTCCTGGGGGGGTTAGGTGCAACACCTCTTTTAGAAACCCATTTGGAATTGGGTTTACGTTTGGGTTTGGGCGATTTATACTTAGTACGAGAATTAAACACATGGTAATAGCCAAACCAATCAGATGCATACTATTTATTGACAAAGTCATTCAAACCACAATTGGAACAACATATGCAATCATGAGATAACTGAAATAATTGCTGAATTGAATAAATCTTTAACGGAAAAATAACGCTTTGTTCAACAATAGTACTTGAATCAATTACATCACGATTATTAATGTTTTTCCTAGAATTGAAAACCGAATTAAATGACTCTGACTGCAACTTGCTCTCTTTGGATCCTTTCGCTACCCACTTTTGTTTGACGTTTTTGGCCCGACCATTTCTATCTGAAATATCATTAAAGTCACAGTAAGTAGAGATTGAGTAGTAAGGATGTTTATTTTGAGAGCGACCGATCGTTTTCCTTTTTTGTGAACGTCATTTAGATTTAGATTTGTTTTTGCAATCATTGTTCACAGAACGGGTTTGAGGGGCGGATGTAGAACATTCACCCTTAAGAAAATTGACGATCGTTCAGGTGTTTTTGAAAGCAAATCAGTATGACTTGGAAGGGTTTGATCAAGTTCAAACTTTGGAAAATCGTCATTTTAACAAACGTTAGAATTCATGAAAGCGGAAAAATCAAGTTCACTCTCGGATGGAACATCATTGGTCAAAGGATGTGAGGAACATTTTGGAATTGTGTTTTGCGAAGAATCAGGTGCGGAAGCTTTTTGAAAATCAGAATCAAGATTCTGTTCAAAACACTCCACTTGAGGTTCTTTTCCCTTTTTGGAAGAGATTTTTCCAATGAAAGCGTTACAGGAAGATGTATCTGATGAGTTAAAGGATGGTTCAGACATAACATTTCTCTCATCTTTGAGTTGGTCAAACTTCTTTTGAAGTTCACCCTTGCTTACTTGCTCTTGCATCACCTCTGTTGCCAAGGTAGACAGTTTAGATGTAAGTCGTTTGATTTCTGTCTGAAGGGCTTCCTTTTCCTCAACTGCTACAGATTTCGTTTTTGTGGAATTAAAACACTCAAGTTTGGATAAAAACTTTTCTTTTTCCTTTTGAAATTTAATTCGTTCTTGTTCAAATGACTCCTCTAACTGAACTATTTTCTTTTCAAGAACAAGAGGTGGGACATAGCGTTTAAACTCTTCCTTCTTTTATTTAGGTTCAGTTGTTTGGACTGTATCCTTGTTAGAGGATGCTTTGGGCTTGGCAACTGCATAGCCGTCAAAGTAGTCATTTGAAAGATATTAAGATTTCCTTGTTTGATACGACGTGTTAAGAGTTTCGTATGCAAAAGACATTTGGATCTTAACAGTATTCTTTCGTTTTAATTTCTCAAGTTCCTTATCCTTTTCATCAAGGGGCTCCGTCCATCTGATTTTTATATTGGGGATACGTCATATCAAGGCCTAGAAAATTGAATTCATATAAAGTAGGCACCATTGATATGATTTTTTTCAAATAGTGAGGGTTGTCATACCCAATTCCCATTCATAGTTATAGTACTTGAAATTCTTTGGTTTGTTCAGATGGATCGTTCGGTCAGTTTTCCTCGTTTGTAAACTTAAGTTCAAGATCCTTTATATTTAAAAAAGGCTCGTTGTTATCGATTTGAAGTGAAGAGCATTGATAGACAATCCCAGCTTTCTCATTCTCGGACTTATTGAGCTTTTCAGTTAGATCAGATATTTTGGCCTTAAAGTCTTTAGGTGCTTTGGAAAGGTTTGCACACTTTTCGTTTAGATTTTCATTTTCAAATCTAAGTTTGTCTGAAACCTTCAGCTGAACATCTAACTTCTCATTTAAAGTGGATATTTCAAGCGACTGTTCTTTAGTGGTAAGCTTATAGGATTCTTTCTTTTGAGCAAGCAGTTTCATCTGATCTAATAAGGCTTGATGAATAGGAGCACATACCTGAAAAGATTCTCTGAGAGCTGGAGGGTTGGTGTGGTTGCCCATGAAGCACAGATAGACATCAACATCTTCAACAGTATCATCATCGGCCATATTCATCCAGTGACCATCTTCGGCCATCAGTGCTTGCCCAACTTCATTCTGTTGGGCCAAAAGCAGCTTGTTCTTGTAATACACAGCATTGCGAACGACTGGCTTTCGACAATCTTTGGCAAAATGACCTAGTTTGCCACAGTTGTAGCACTTTACTGGCTCGTCTTTGGGTTTCGCTCCAGGCTTGCGCTCATACTTCTCTTTGTGATCAGATTGTTTGACCTCTTCAGATCTCCTTTTGCCTTCATACTTCTCCTTATAGTCATGGCACTTGTGGGGAGTGGTCGAGTAGTGCTGATTGTTGGAAGACGGTTTCTTGAAGAATGTCTTCTTCTGAAAAGACTTGAAGATGAAGGCCATTGCTTTCTTGATCCCATTCAGTTCGGAGTCTGAATCACTTTATTCTGGTTCCTCCTATTCAGGTTCAGACTCACTTGATGCTTGTGTACGTCTTGAGCTACGGCTAGACTGCTTGCCTCGTTTGTTAAACACGAGGTCCAGAGGATCAGCTTGATGTTTTGAGCTAACTTCTATGTGCCCATCATCTCTAGGACCTTGTCTTCATCTTGCATAAGCATTTCGTAGAGTTCGTTGATAAGAACCTGCTTCATGATGTGGTTGTGGCAGATGTGGGAGGCAAAAGGTTTCCATTCGGGTTGGAGATTGTTCAGAAACTTGATGCAGTTCTCAATATTTGACCTCAAGACTTTGTTCTTCTGAAGATTGTTCAGGAGCAAACAGAACATTTCATAAGTCTCACTCAGAGATTCTAGTTTCCTTTGCTTGAAGCTGTTATAGAGAGTAATACAGTTGTTGACCTTCAGTTGATCTCCATTCTTGGTGCCCCTCATCATTTTCGCCACTTGATCCCACATGCCTTTTGACGTTTCTTTGAAGCAGTAGATCGAAGTGTAGATGTCATTTGGTAAACTCTGAACAACACAACGCTTTGCATGCTTTTCACCATTAAATCTGATCTTTTCGTCTTCAGTCATTTGAGCATATGTCTTTGGTACTCTAGTTGCTGCAACACCGCTAGATTGGGCTGGGACATCCTCCATTGGAGTCGGCTGTGGGACTTCTGTCAAGGCTCGCATGATGTATTCATAATTGTCATTGGACTCTATGAAGATCATAAATCTGTCCTGCCATTGAGCGTATTCGCCTCGGTATAGGATCGGAGGCTTGGAGTCAGTGCCAATAGCAAGAGCGTCTCGAGACATTGTAATTTGCACAAGGTGATCGTTAGATAGTTGGGTGATTCAAGGTGTAGTGATCTAACGCAAGGAAACCTAAGGAGTGTCCTAATGCAAGTCTAAGCAGAATAAATAGTAAACACAGAAAGAATGGTCATTGGACAGAAAAGGTCCGGATAAGAATTCGGATGAGATGTCCAGTAGTAATTGTACGGAAAAAGATGGAATCCGGATAAAGATTTCCAGATGGAAGTTTACCGGAAAAGGAGAAATACGGATAGAGAGTCTAGAAGAGACCAATGTTGATCCAAACCCTTCAGTGATTTGATGATGACCCTTAGAATCACTCAGTGAAAATTGTAAGTAAACAATATGTATTAATGTTTTGTCATCTATGAAAAATATACTAAGACTGTTTAGTAACACTGATGAAAAACATGTGTTCGTAAATTTACTTAAGCGATGAATGTACATCAGTGAAACCTGAGCCTGTTCAGTCTCGCTGATGATCGCTGAATATTCATCATGTAATTGTTTGCTTATGATCCCTGAAGACAAGCTTCGCGACAACTGAGTTCAAAGCTGAAATCGAAGACCAAGCTGACGAACGAGTGACTATGTATACTAGTGACCTGATGCGGATATCAGCGAAGCCAAGACTTGTCTATTTCACGCGAAGTTTCAAGTAGAAGACTTCAGCGAGAGCTGAACTTTATCATTAGTGATCGCTGATCATGATGCATGTTCTACAGACAACTTTTGTCTTATTCCCTTGCACGCTTTTGTACGATTTGTCAGAAGGACATCCCTTTGTCCAGGATCGTACAAACCACTCTGCCAACTACACTGTTCATCATGCAACCAAGAGCATGTTTGCTAAAGTCAAATTCATGCAACTAACCAAGTGTTGCCACGTGTAAAGTTGTACTGACTTGCGTTTAATGCATGCAGTATAAACTGGAAACCCTACTTCATTTCTGAAGTGCTTGTTCTCCTATTCCTGAACTCTTAGTGCCTTAAAAAAATTACTCTTAATTTTCTTAACTTCATTCTATCTTTTCTAGTGCAAGAAATCTGTGTGATTTTGTTAGTTTGTTTAGGTTAGCTTTTACACTTAATCTTATTCCGCAACAAACTGTAAATTGTTTTATTATATCAATAAACAATTTTAAAGATAAAAATCTTGTGTTTGTATTCAACCCCCCTTCTACAACCTTGTATAACCCTTCGGGACGAACAACTGGTATCAGAGCAGATTATTTAATCCTATTAACAAGATCTTGCTTATACTATCTCTTCCTTACCATCTCTCAATATGGTAAATCCTTCAAACACAAATTACATAGACAATGGCTCTCTTGCCAAACCACCTCGTTTTAGAAAAGATAACTTCAATCTTTGGAAGAACCGAATGATGCTCTTTCTAGAAGGTGTAGATCCTACTATACCTTACTACGTGGAGAATAGACCCTTTGTTCCACAAATAGTCCAAGGTCCTGTTACAGCCATTGCCACCACTTCTGCAGTTCCTGAGAGAGCTATCATCAAAGAAGTCTCTCCGTGGACTGAAGAAGACAAGAAGACTGTGGCCATCGACACTAAGGCCAGATTCATCATTTCTATGGCTCTTCCTGACGAAGTCTACCATTGCGTCATGAATCTCAAGAGCTCAAAATCCATGTGGGACACTATCTGTGTTCAATATGAAGGGCAGCTGATGTACAAGAATCCAAGAGAATCAACCTGGTAAGATAATACGAAAGTTTAATATGTGGTAAGAATGAAACCCTCTCTGAAGTTCACCAACGCTTTAACTGTTTAATCATTGATTTAAAAACTATTGGTAAGACCTATATTAACTCTGAGACCCTGACAAAGTTCTTGGAATGTCTTCCTGAAAGTTGGGAAAACTATACCATGTGTCTTAAACACTCAAAGGATCTAAAATTTATTACCATCTCTACCTTATTTGGCACTATGCTCAATCATGAGCAGTCATGTCTTCTTAAGAAGAATATTGTCAAAGATTCCAAAAGCATACATGTTGTTTTACTCTTTTCAGAGTTAACGCCCACTCAACGATCAACTGTCACGATCACTGAAATAGAATCTAACTCTGATGATTCATCAGAAGACGTACCTTCAGAGCTTGATGAATCTCTGGCACTCCTGACAAATTCTTTGAGGAGATTCGCCAGAAAGAATAACTTCAAAAGAAATAAACCTCTTTCCCTCACTGACAAGCCCAAATCTACTCCTGTTGATAAGGCTACTGCTACCTGCTTTAACTGTGAAAATGTAGGACACTTTGCAAGTGAATGCAGGTCAAAGAAAGCATTCAAACCTTCTTCATCCCACAAGAAATCCTTTACTCCTAGGAGTAAAGATGACAAATAACAAAAGCTTAAAGAAAAATATGAGAAGCTGAAGAGCTTCAAAAAGAAAGGTAAAGGTATGTTTGCTGAAGAACACGACTGGGCTGAGTCCGATGAAGAATCAGATTCAGATGAAGAAGATAAGGCCAATCTCTGTCTCATGGCCGATATCAAAGAAGAAGAGGAAGAACATGATGAAATTCCCTCTACTTCTGCTTCTACCTCTCAGGTATCACTTTATCCTTCTCCTTCTCCTGCTCTCACTGAAGCTGATAGACTTCGTGCTATCGATTTTCTAACTGTTGATTTATATGATGCCATGAATGGCAAGACCAAAGCTGAACAACAAAATCAAGATTTAACTGAAACAGCTTAAAACTGTCATTTGAAAATACAAGAGCTTTCAAAACTAGAAGAAAATTTGAAAGACCAGGTCTATGTCAATCAAGTTGTCAACATCGAGCGTGAAATAGCTATCGTTGAGCTGAAAGCAGAAAAAGAAACTGTTGAAGGATGGTATAAATCCTCAACAAAGATCACTGAGATAATCAATGCTCAAATCCCTATCAAAGACAAAAGTGGTCTTGGTTACAAGGCTAACACTGAAGAACCAACCACTGATCATTCCATGCTTAAGTTTGGAATGTTCGTGTCTTCTATCCTTGACACCTCATTATCTTAGTGCTCTTCTTCTAAAACTCCCATCCCTGAGGATAAATCTACCTTAGGCCCTAAACTTAATGGTAAAGAAAAAGTGGTTTTCCAAAAACCTCATAAGGGTACCAATGTACCAAAGCTGAAAGCTTCAAAACCTTCAGCTAATCATCCCTCTACTTCTAATAATAAGATCCCTGAACATGTTAAGCGATCTACTCCTAAAATAAGAGTGGATGTCATTGGCAAGAGATCTGAAAGAACCAAAAGTTCCTCCGATATCTAATGCCAAAGGTATTCTTGGTACAGGCCCTGCCCATTTGAAACTGTCAAATAAATATGCCTATGGTCCTAAAGCTACTTTTAGCAAGAAGAGATGTTATCACTGTGGACTTACCGATCACATTGCTTGTAAGTACCCTACAACCAACAAAGCTAGAAATTAGCTAAGGTGAAGATCAATGCCCCCAAGGCAAAGAAGAAAATCCCTGGTGGAAATCAAGCCAAGGTAAAAAATAACACCGAGGTTAAGAAATTAACCAAAGTGAAGACTGCCACTGATGCTGAGTCATCAAATGATGCGAAGACCGCTGATCCTTCCACATCCTCTACCACTGATAAGTGTGGACCCATCGTAGTGTGGGTACCTATTCCAAACTAATCTTCCTTTGTTTGCAGGTCTTGAAGGGTATCTGATATCTTGATAGTGAACGCTCTCGACACATGACTGGTAAAAGAAACCTGCTCACTAATTATAAGGAAGAGAAAGGTTCCTCAGTGACCTTTGGTGGAAATGGTAAAGGATATACCTGAGGGTTTGGTGTACTTTTTAATGGTATAACTACCTTCAGAAGAGTCGCATACGTTGAAGGACTGACGCACAATCTTCTTAGCATCAGTCAGCTATGTGATAAGGATTTCAAGGTTTGCTTCACTAAGGAAGCATGATTCGTCACTGACAAGAAAGAGAAAGTTGCTCTCAATGGATATCGTTTAGAAAATGTTTATGTAATAAACATGGACTCAACAACCACTGAAAACATATGTTTTCTCTCCAAAGCCTCTTCTGATGTCAACTGGCTATGGCATAAAAGCCTCTCTCATTTTAACTTCAAGACGGTGAATACTCTTTCTTTAAAATAGTTGGTCACTGGCTTGCCTCAAAACTCATAAGCTAAGGAATCTCTTTGTTCAGCGTGTGAGAAAGAAAAACAAACGAAAGCAAGTTTCAAGAGCAAGCAAGTTTCTTCAGTGACATCTCCTCTTCAGCTCCTCCACATGGATTTATTTGGCCCTGTCAACATTCAATCCATCGCTGGAAAGAAATACACACTGGTCATAGTAGATGAATTCTCTCACTATATCTGGGTGATGTTCCTCCGTGCTAAGACTGATACCTTAGATGAACTCATCTCATTTGTTAGGAAAATGGAAGTCCTGAACAATATGACTGTTCGCTCAATTAGAAGTGATCATGGGACTGAATTCAAATACAGTTCTCTTGATAACTTCTTTGAGAGCAAGGGCATTTCTCACAACTTATCTGCAGTAAGAGCTCCTCAGTAGAACGGCGTCGCTGAAAGAAGAAATAAAATGATTATTGAAGCTGCCAGATCAATGCTCGGTGATTCTCATCTACCTACTCAATTCTGGGCAAGAGGCTATCAACACTGCCTGTTTCACTCAAAATAGGCTGTTGATCATCAAATCATTCAACAAAATGTCCTACGAACTTTTCCATGGAAGAAACCCATCTATCAGCTTTCTTCACATCTTTGGTTGTCAATGTTTCATTTTAAACAACAGGGATGCTCTTGGAAAGTTCGACCCCAAAGCTGACAATGGAATTTTCCTTGGATACTCTTCAGTGTCTAAAGCCTTCAGAGACTTCAACAAGAGAAGTCAAATTATAGAAGAAACCATTCATGTCACCTTTGATGAATCCCGTTCAACGAACTCCAAACCAACTGCTGACAATGAACAACTTACTCAGTGGATGTTTTCTCATTTTGGGGATTCAGAAGCTGTTTCTAACACTGACCCTAAGGTCAACGCCCCTACCGCTGATGATGATCATGTCATCATTCCCATCATGCAGTCAAGTGAAGCTAAATTATCCTCTTGGGTTTCAGCTATTCCCATTAACATTGTGCCAGCCTCTGAACCCTCAACCTTTAATAATCCATCGACCTCTAAGCAATCAACAAACGAACCTCTATCTGGACTTCAGATTCTCCTGCCTGAATCACATGAAATTGCTGAAGCTTGTTCTTCAGCTCTTCCAAAAGTTCCATCTGAGCCAACTGCTAATGCTCCTACTCAGCGATGGACTATGATTCACCTCATTGATCAAAATCTTGGTGATCCAAACCCAGGTGTTCAGACTCGACGAAGTTTTTTTTTTTTTTTTTTTTTTGAAAGGAGACGGTACTCCTGGCAAAGATAAAACGAGAAAAGGAAAAAATACACCTAAAAGGCGAGGGACTCCCTCCCAAAGAAGAGCCACTCCCACCATAAAGGACAGACCCAAAATGGAGGGGAAGGCACCAAAACTAAACAGATAATTCTACAACTCAAAATATACCAACCAACAAGCAACCAAAACAGACAAAGAGTAATAGAGCTAATAAGCATATGACGATAAATCCACAAAGCTCTAAAAACCCCGCACTCCCAACCCGACCAATCATAAAACAGCCACATCATGGGTTATTCGCCGTAAAGTGAGATCTAGCACTCCTGTGCTTCCTGCCATGCACACCAATCATCTTCAAGTCCACAGTGCTCCTGATATCCATGATAAGCTGGTCCGGAGACCGTTTTTTATCCCCAAAGAGTGTTATTTCTTTCATGCCAAATGTAATACACCGTAGCTGCAAAAAGAAGACGTGCACGAGTATCTCCCGGTTTCCACCTACCGATTTCCAAATCGCTAAGAATTAATCCCCAACGATCCTGCAAATGAACACCAACCTCATGTTTTATAGAGGACCATATCTGAGACGAGAAAGAGCATTCAAAAAAGAGATGATCATGAGAATCCATGCACGTGCCGTATAAGGAACACACTAACGAGGCAGCATCCGCTCTCCAAGAATGCATCCGATCCTGCGTTGGTAAGCGATTTTGAAAAGCCAACCAAACACAGAACGCGTGCTTCGGAATGTAAGAAGAGAACCAACAAGCCCCGTACCAAAAAACCTTTTCATAAGGACCATCTAAAGTATCCCAAACCTCCGAAACTGAAAATCGAACAGGCTGCAATCTCCTATTCAACCACATAACCTGATCCCTCACCCCCTGGACAATGCACGGCACAGTAATCCCCTGAAGGTCCGGATATCTCCTTACCCACTCTTGCGGCCAAGTCATATGTATTGCCTGAACAACCTCCGCAACACTAGACTCTTTAGAGAATCCGCCCGCATGAACGAGTCTATAAGATATAAACCGCGACAAATGTCCAACCGATAACCACTTATCATCCCATGCATTCGTAGATTGGCCATCTCCCACAACATGCAAAAAGAAAGGCCGGAACTGTTCTCGTAAAGCTAGAAGTCTACGCCAAATCCAAGTTGAGGATGCCGAGGGAATGACATTCCAAAAGCTAGAATCCCGTAAGCGATGCAAATGAACCCACGAGACCCATAAAGATTGGCGCTTCCTTAAGATATCCCAGATATGAGCTGAAATAAGACATCTATTCCAAAGAGTAAGTCGTTTAAGACCCAAACCCCCCATGACCTTCGGTTTACAAACCGCACTCCAAGCTATACGAGCTCTACCTCTCGAGCTTTCACCATTGGCCCAAAGATAATCTCTGAATAGTTTCTCCAAATCATGTAATACCGACGTCGGAATCAAAAAAACCATCATCCAATACAGTTGCATAGACTCAAGTACCGACTTAATCAGCTGGAGACGGCCACCAAAAGACAAGAATTTAGCTTTCCAGTTTAAAATTCGGGAGCGTACCTTATCAATCAAAATCTGAAAATTAGCCACCCGCAACCGCTTAGACGATAGAGGCACACCAAGATACCGAAACGGGAAAGTTCCAGTCTGAAAAGGTAAAATTTGAGCTATAGCTTCACGAATTGGAGGGTCCACATTCGAGAAATAAACTGAACTTTTGGCCATACTCGGCCGCAAGCCCGAAGCCCTCGCAAAATCATCCAAAGCATGTTTTAGGACACGAACCGAGTCAACATCCCCTTTAGTAAAAACCATAAGATCATCCGCAAAGCATAGGTGAGTCAGAGCTGTTGAAGAACACCCCTTATGAAACCGAAAGCCTCCATCCAAAGCAATGCGTCTCGCAAAGAATCCTGAGAAAGCCTCCATAACTAAAGTGAACAGATAGGGAGATAACGGGCATCCTTGACGAATACCCCGAGCCCCTTTAAAGAACCCATGCGATTCCCCATTAACAATCACCGAAAAAGAGGTCATGTAAAGAAAGTTGATGATGCCCTCAGAGATCCAAACTGGGTCAGCGCAATGCAAGAAGAGCTGACTAAATTCAAAAGAAACAAAGTTTGGAATCTTGTTCCCAGACCATCTAACAAGTCAGTGATAGGCACTAACTGGGTCTATCAAAACAAGTTAGATGAACATGGAACTGTAACCCGCAACAAGGCTCGTCTAGTTCCTTAGGGATACAGACAAGAGAAAGGTCTAACTACAATGAAACGTTTGCCCCAATGGCAAGACTCGAAGCTATTAGTCTATTCCTAGCATACACAGTTCACAGAGACTTCAAAGTTTATCAAATGGATGTCAAGTCAGTGTTCCTAAATGGAAAGCTGAATGAAGAAGTCTATGTTGAACAACCTCCAGGATTCGATGATCCTAAGCATCCAGGTTACTTTTATAAACTAGATAAGGCACTATATGGTCTGAAATAAGCATCTCGTGCATGGTATGAGACTCTATCCTCTTTTCTCCTCATTGAAAAATATGAGTGTGGTAAAATCGATAACACTCTATTTATCAAGAAAGTAAAAGGTCATATCATTCTTGTACAAATATATGTCGATGATAATATATTTGGTTCTACTAACACATCTCTATGTACTCGATTCACTGAAAGAATGAAATTTGAATACAAAATGAGTATGATGGGTGAGCTGACATACTTCCTTGGACTCCAAATCAATCAAAATGATAAGGGTACGTTCATACACCAAGGTTAGTACGTTAAAGATATGCTGAAGAAATTTGTTGATCCATGATTTGATCTCAACAATGATATTTAAACCACAAACATACAAAAAAGAGTATAATAAGAATGAAGTGCGGAAGCATTTTAATAAAATGTTTGGGTTATACTGTTTTGGTAGAAAATACACAAGAGAATAATGAAGAAAGATTACATAACAACAAGTAAGTTCAAAGATTCATCTTCATTGATTCACCACTGATTACACCAAGACCACTACAGAGTGTGTGTTTCTCTCTCTAAAAGTTATCTGAATGTGTGTGTGCTTCGTTACCAGAAAGGTCTGGTAGAGACCTCTATTTATACAAGACAAGGGGACAGTATTACAAGAGACAAGGTCGTGGGAAGCATCACAGTGCAATGTTGAGTTTGTACGCCGATGATAGTACACTGTAAAAGCTGCAGCCTCTCAAAAGATGACACATGGAAAGTAGAGGAACATGCCTTATACTATTTGATCTTCAGAATCTTCGTACAACAGAGGCAGGTGAGGTACACACTTGTCTTGGTCTTTATAGTCCTTGATTTTCATCTTTAACATCTTCAGTTCCACAGAGGCTCTGTGGTCTTGGTCTTCATTCTTCCAGGATGATGATCGACAGAGGCTCTGAGGTCTCGATGTATCTGGAAGAGGCTTCTGCCAGATTTATCCCTAGCCTATTTTTCAATACTTTTAAGAGTTATACTATTGGATATAACAATCTCTCCCTAAGTATTGAAAAATTAAAATTTAGAAAATTGCATAGAGCTTACACTAAAAGGACAAGAGGTGAAATATTCAACCTCTGTAAAAGAGATTGTGTTCATTACGTTATATGCCAGAGGCATTTACATAAGTTCTTGAAAAAGAAATTACAATACTTGAAAAGATAAATGAGCTAAGTACAAAAGAAAATCGACAGAGCCTATATCTTGGCGTTTGGAAAGTCATCTATCTTCTTTCCGAATCCTCCTTCCTTCAGCTGTTTATAGAAAAATACACATAAGTCTCTAAAGCGAAGGGTTGCATTGATTGTCTCTATGAGTCGATTCGCGCCCTCAAGGTTAACGAATTCCGATCCTCTGTTGGTGAGTAGGTCATGCCTGAATTGAAAAAGTGTCTTTGTGGAATACTTCTGGCAGTTAAATTCAACGAACAGTTTCTTTCTTCCTTATGGATCAAGGAACACGTATCCGAGTCTGGGGTGACTTATGATTGAGTGAGGTCTTATCTCAGAGGAGGAGGGACAATGATCATCAGGGGCTGTTAGGGTTATCTTTTTCATTCCAAGGTCCAGAGCTACCTGAAAATCGATCACACTGAAGTTTACCAGCCTTTCCCTCATTAAGGTTCTGACGGCATCGTAAGCTTTTTTGTGATCGGTTCTTCCTTGAACATACATACCCTTTGCCCAAGTGTAGAGTTCTGAGCGATCCAATGGATGGAGGTTTCGAAGGTCTGCGTTAGTAAATTTCATCGTCGATCCATCTTCTCTCAGCACATAGTATATATTATACCAGAAGTTTCTACATGTGGTGTGTGAGAGTTTGACTCCCAAAACCTCTTTGATTTTGGAGTTCGAGAATACATGATCTGGCTTCTGTACCTTTTCTCTAAAGAACTTATCCTTGAGTTCTCTAACAATCCTTTCATTTAGAGTGGGCTTGGGTAGAGGATCGTTGAGGCCTCTGTTGTACAAGTATTGTATACTACCTCTTCCATGTCTGGTTTGGGTGCAACAGGGGAGGCATAGGTTTTCTCAGGGCGTCCGATTATCTGAGAACATGAGATACCCTGTCCTCTGTTGGTTTTCCAGAAGGGTCAAGGGGTGGGATAGCTGACAGAGGTGGTCCATAAGCCCAGTCTTCTTCATCTGGTTTAGGAGTGATGAAAGAGACAAATGCACTCTCCATCAACTTCTTTGTTAGTTGAGCCTATGGTTTCTTGGGTTATGGATCCCTTGTGGCTATGGCCTTCCTTTTGTCTTTAATAGTTGGTATTGGTTTAGGTAGGGATGCCTCTGTTGAGCTCTTGGTTTGGACTTTGGTTGGGGCTACCTATGATGGTTTATTCTTTTGTAAAGTACTCTGAGGTTTGGTTTGGGTCTTGGTTTGTACATTTGGTAGAGCTTCTGTAGGGGTTGGTTGTGGAGTTGCTGTTGGTGTGGGTTGTGGTTGACTCTGAGTTAGAGCTTCTGAAGGTTTGTCAGATGGATTATTCTTGGCCAGATAGGATCTAGATTTGTTGGCTAGGGTTTTGACCCTTGGTGTTTTAGGTCGGGGTTGATCTTCTGTTGGTGTTAGGGAGGGTAGGTTCGTCTCTGTTGTGGGTGCAGGAGGTGTTGGTGATGGAAGGTCTTTAGGTTGGTTTAGGTTGGTTTCCACAGAGGTATGTGTTGCCTCTGTGGTCTTCTGTGTGGAGGGGTGGTTTCTTCTTGTAGTGTGGCTTGTTGTAGAGGAAGAATGAGTAGAGGTTTACTTTTAGAGGTTGGACCTGAAGTTTTGTTGCCTTTGTTCTCCCCCTCATGATGATCTGAGAGACCATCTTGATCGTCCTCAGAGTCATCATGCTTTCTCTGACCTTTAGCAACCTCTGTTTGACAAGAAGTGGGAGGCTTCTTTGGTTCACTCGCCCCTACAACGACCATTTTTGCACACAAGTCATCGCAAATCCCCATAGGATAAGCAACCTCTGCCTCAGACTTGAAACGAAGTTTGCCAACACTAGATTGGAAGTCTTTAACATAATAAGCATTTGCGGCTATGAAGGCTTTGATGAACTCGTCGATGTCATTTAGAACGTCCTGCCCAAGTTCGGTGAGTTGAGCTCTGGTGATGTAGTATTGGGGCTTCAGAGCCTGCATTTGCTCTATAGTTGTCTCTTGCACGTGCTCCAGAGCCTTTCGTAGATCATCAGGAGTTAAGGTTGGAGTGGCAGAGGTTGGTGGTTTTGACAGAGCTTCAGCAATTGCCCTGGCATCCTTTAGCTCTATGGATAATTGGTCAATTGATGCCTGAGTAGCAGAGGTACTCTTGAGAGAATTGAGCAATGAAGTGTGACCCTGAACATCTGTGGATACGTTATGCAGCTTGGTTGACAGATCATCAAGGGCCTTCTTTGAGTTTTCTGCATGAGAAGTTATCAAGCTTTTCAACTCGGTAAGTTGGGTGATCACAGAGGTGATGAAGATTTGGAACTCATCATTCGTCACGTGTGAACTGGGTGTAACCTCTGCGGGAACACATTCTTCTGCAGAGTGAACCTTCGTTCCTGAGGTGCCTGTTTTTGACCCTGTTTGTGGGTTGAGGTCGACGGGACTTCCATCCAATCCTCGAGAAGAGGCTTTAGAAGCTTCTGCCTCTATGGATGTTCTGCCAGCATTCACGCTCTGAGCCACTCCAGAGATGGGCACTGAGGGAATGATGGGTTGACTTGGGGATTTGTCTAGAATCCCTTCGTCTCTGCGCTATCTACGCTCCTCTGAAGAGCGGTTGGTTTCTAAGTTGTGCGTGTATGAGGAAACAAAAATTCTTCTGTAGGGATTTCTGAGGTGATGTTGATCCAAACCCTCAGTGATTTGATAATGACCCTCTCTTATATACTTAGTGAAAATTGTAAGTAAACAATATGTATCAGAGTTTCACTATCGCTGATAAGTACTAAGATCTTACAGTACCGCTGATAGGAACTCTCGCTCTTTAAATTAAACGTTCAGCGAAACTGTTCACCATTAATACTGAGTCTGTTCAGTCATTATGATGATCGCTGATAAGTTAGTTGTTTACTTATGATCCCTGAAGACAAGTTTCACGTCAACAAAGGTTCTACGCTGAAGTCGAAGATCAAGCTCAAGAACCAGCGACAAGTCTCCTAATGAACTGATGCGGATCAGCGAAGACTCAGATTTGTCCACTAACCGTGAAGTATCAAGTACAAGAGTTCAGCTATCGCTGAACTTTATCATTCGCTGAATAGAAAATGATAATCGCTGAATCAACGAAAGATGATCATGAAGTCCTCCGTACAAAGTACTTTTGTCTTAACCTCCCTTGCACGACTCCGTACGAAATGTCAGAAAAGAACCTCCGACTGTCTGAAATCGTACAACCACTCTGATACTACACTGTTCATCCATGCGGCTACTAAGGTTGTCAACCAAGGTCAATGACATGCAACCAACCAGTTGATGACACGTGTAAAGTGTATACTGACTTGCATTAAATGCATGCAGTATATAAAGAGATGAACCCACTTCATTTGAAGTAACTTGCTAACTCTGGACAAGTTCAATCTCTTATCTCAAGATAGGTTATTATTAGTAATTTCCTTATCTCTCTTAGTGCAAGAAACCTTAGTGTTCCAACTTGTTTAGATTTAGGTTTTTCCTTAATCTTGTTTCCGCAACAAGCTGTAAATTGTTAATGATTTATCAATAAACAATTTAGAAAAGTAAAATCTGTGTGTTTGTATTCAACCCCCCCCCCCTTCTACAAACTTGTATAGGCCTTCGGGACCAACAAGTGGTATCAGAGCGGATTTGGTTAATCTCATAAACAAGATCTAATCTAAGATATTTCTCTTCCTTGCTATTATCTGAAAATGGCCACCAACACAAACACAAATTATATAGACAATGGTTCTCTTGCTAAACCCCCTAGATTTTCCAAAGATAACTTCAACTTATGGAAAAATAGGATGACAGTCTTCTTAGAAGGTGTAGACCCTACTATGCCTTACTATCTAGAGAATGGTCCATTCATCCCTGTAAGAATTGATGCTGCTGTTCCAGCCGCTGAGAATAGACCTGCTATTCCAGAAAGGCTGGTACCTAAGGAAATCTTTTAATGGACTGACGAAGATAAGAAGAAAGTGGCTATAGATACAAAAGCCAGATCCATACTATCCATGGCTCTTCCTGACGAAGTCTACCATTCCGTCATGAATCTGAAAACATCAAAGGCCATGTGGGACACAATATGTGTTCAGTATGAAGGAACGTCTGAAGTCCAGGATTCAAGAAAGATCAACCTGGTAAGACAATACGAAAGCTTCATTTCTGGTAAGAATGAATCTCTCTTTGAAGTTCACCAACGTTTTAATTGTTTAATTATAGATCTGAAAACTGTTGGTAAGGAATATTCTAACTTTGAAGTGCTGACAAAGTTTCTAGAATGTTTACCTGAAAGCTGGGACAATTATTCTATGTGTCTCAAGCTATCAAAGGATCTAAAATCAATGACCCTTTCAACCTTATATGGCACGTTGCTGAATCATGAGCAGTCGAGCCATCTTAAGAAGAATCTTGTAAAAGATTCCAGAAGCACCCCTGTTGCTTTAATCTCAGAGGAACCTTCTACTCAGCGACCCTCTGTCACCATCACTGAGTTAGAAAGTAACTCTGAAAGGTCATCAGATTCTGATTATTCAGATAATGATGAATCTTTGGCTCTCCTAACTAAGAAGTTCAGGAGATTTGCCAAAAAGAAAATGTTTAGAAAGAACAAACCTCTTTCCATAACTGACAAGCCTAGATCATCAGCTTTTGTTGATAAGGCTACTGCTACTTGTTTTAACTGCGAAAAGACAGGACATTTCGCTAACGAGTGCAGGTCAAAGAAAGTTTCTAGACCCTCAGCTTTTACAAAGAAACCCTTTGTTCCAAGGAATAAAGATGACAAATATTCAAAGCTGAAAGAAAAATATGCAAGGCTGAAAAGCTTTAAGAAGAAGAAAAAAGGCCTGATGGCTGACTATGATTGGGCTGCTTCTGATGAAGAAGCATCATCATCTGACTCTGAAGATGATGAAGCAAATCTATGTCTTATGGCCAAGATTGAAGAAGAGGAAGAAAGTTCAGACATTCCCTCCACTTCAACATCTGCTATTCAGGTATCACCTTCTTTCTTTACCAATATTGCAAATATTGATGAAGCTGATAGTCTCCGTAAGATCGATCTCTTGACTAGAAGTTTATACGAAGCCATGAACGGCAATACTGTGGTTGAAAACCAAAATCTTGATATCGCTGAAAAGCTTAAAAACTGCCACCTTCAAATAGAAAAGCTTTCTAAAATTGAAGAAGATTTTAAAGATCAAGCTTTCTAAAATCGCTGCATTAAAGGCTGAAAAAGCTACTGTTGAAGGATTGTGTAATTCTTCAACAAAGATCACTGAGATAATAAAGTCTCAGATTCCCCTAAGTGATAAACGTGGTTTGGGTTACAAATATGAAACTCCAAAACCAACCACTGAGCGTTCAATGCTTAAATTTGGAACGTTCGTATCCTCAGTCGCTGATACTTCATCTTCTCAGTGCTCCTCGTCCAATACACCAATCCCTGAGGAAACTCCTACCTCCTCAAAAGGCAAGGAGAAAATGGTTTATTCAAAACCTACCTCTGTCTCTAAAGACAAAGGTAAAGGAATTTTTATTTACCAGAATCCTCAGAAGGGTACCTTAGTACCAAAACTGAATGCTTCTAAAGCTTCAGTGACTCATCCATCTGGATCAAGGAAACAGATATCTGGATCTATTCAGCGAAAAGTAAACTAGATTTTGCGGCGGCTGTGGGTACTTCTGATAAGACCGATCTGCAATTTTTCCCTTTAGCGGACAAGGTACAATCTCGTATACAAATTCCTTTGAAACTTGCTCAAGAAGCGGTGAAAACCTATCACACGACCTTATATGGATACTTCCTTGGACCTCGCTTGCACTTCCCTGTGGTGCAACGTTATGTTAAGACTGCATGGGGAAAGTTTGGTTACCGAGATGCAATGATGAATGCTAATGGTTTTTACTTTTTCCGGTTTAATGATGAGGGAGGGTGTACTCAAGCTGTGGAGTCGGGTCCTTTAATGATTAGGGGTGTCCCCCTTTTTGTGTTCCCTTGGGACCCAACGAAAGGGATTTCGAAACCGGTGCACACTACTTGCCCGCTGTGGGTTAAGTTACACAACATACCATTGGTGGCTTTTAATCGGGAAGGAATAAGTAGGATCGCAAGTGCCATTGGTGTGCCGAAACAAATGGATTCTTGTACTTCGTCCATGTGTGAGAAAGCATGGGGACGACCGGGATTCGCAAAAGTGTTGGTGGAAGCTTGGGCGGTGGGGGAATTGAAACGAGAATTGGAAGTTGTTGTTCCAAGTTTAAGTGGAGGGGAGGATGCTAGTGTTACGATTGCCGTGGAATACTTGTGGGAGCCGCTGCAATGCTCTCACTGCCTTGTGTTCGGTCATAAGCTTTCTTCTTGCACCAAGGCATCAGTGATTCCTATGACCATTGGGAAGAAAGGGTTTGTGGATGCGGAGGGATTTACGAGGGTTGAACGTAAGCAGTGGAGGCCAAAAAATAGATCCTCATCCCAAAATGATGAGGAAGGGAGCCATTCAAGTCCGGAGAATGGGAAGGTGACTGAAGCCATGCAAGCCATGCAAGATGCGGCTATGGCTTCAGCCGTGCAATCTAAGGACCCCCCACCCATGCATGGTTCGGAGGGGGGGGGGGGGGGGGGGAGGGTGACGGTTTGGGAGCTCATAAGGTTGGGGATGTGAAGAAAGGTGATGGGAGAACTGCGGTTGGGGATTCCCATAAAGTGAATACGGCTGATTCGATTGGTAAGCATCATTCGAGTGTCCATCTTAGTACTCCGGTTAGGGAACAAGCGCCGGTGGCAGCAGCGGTCCTCAAATCCATACGAACGGTGAATATGCCCCTTAGGGGCATTCTCAAAACTTCCAATAAGTTTAATGTACTTGCTGGAAGTGAGAGCAATGGGGGGGAGATTCGACAGTCAATACGCGAAGAACCCAAGTCTAAGCACCAAGAGGTAAAGCATGTAGCGATGGAAGCGGAAATGAGTGTGCCAGTGTGTTCCCATGTTTAACTCGGCTATGTGGAATGTTCGTGGCCTTAATGCCACCTCAAAGCAGTTGGAAGTGAAAGCTCTTATTCGCGAGAATGGGTTGAGTATTTGTGCTCTTGTTGAAACACATGTCAGTGGAGACGCTCTTTCGGGTATTTGTTCAAAGACTTTTGGCCGATGGGCTTGGGTGTCGAACCAGTCTTATTCAGTGGCGGGAACTCGGATCATTTTGGCATGGGATTTGCTTGCGGTGGATATTATGGTGGTGGAGATGCATGCTCAATATATTCATTGCGAGGTCCGCATACGTGGTTTAACTGTTCCAATTTTTATGACAATAGTGTATGGGTCTAACAATGTGTCAAGCCGTAGGGAACTTTGGTCGGGATTGAGAAGGTTCCGAGCAATTCTAGGGCCCAAGCCGTGGGTCCTCTTGGGTGATTTTAACACGTTGCTTTTTCCTCATGACGGTTATGGGGGCAGTTCGAGACGAAATGGGGATATGATTGATTTCTTCTCATGTGTCGAGGATGTGGAAATCTATGACATACGATATGGAGGGATCCAATACTCTTGGTGCCAAAAACCAAGCGAGGAGGGGGGGTTGCTAAGGAAGTTGGACCGGGTGATGGCCAATTCCGATTTCACCTCTCTTTTTCATGATGCCTCTGTCATGTTCCTCCCTAGGGGCATATCGGATCACTCGCCGGCTATTCTCTCATTCCGTGGGGGTACGCGTAGGAAGGTTTGGTCCTTTAAATTCGATAATTTTTTGGTCAAAAATCCATTATTCATGCAGATCGTTAAAGAGGAGTGGGCCAAAGAGATTGAAGGTACGTTCATGTTTAGAGTTACTTCTCGCCTTAAAGCACTTAAATATCATTTGCGTCGACAGCGTTCTTCTTATGGTAACTTGGCAACCCGTGTGGGGACTCTGAAAAGGGAACTTGATGTGATCCAAATTGCTTGTGATATGGACCCGGGAAATCCTGATCTTAAAGAGGATCTAGTGCACATACGTTTGGCTTACCAACAAGCTTGTTGGGATGAGGAACGTGCGGCGAGACAACGAGCTAAAGTAAAGTGGCTACATGAGGGCGACTCTAATACGAAATACTTTCATAATGTTGTTCGCGAGAAAAGGCATGCACAACATGTATTTTCGGTTTGTGATGTGAATGTGCAGTTTGTGCATGGGGAGGATGTCCCTATGGCGTTTGTTGATCATTTCTCCTCAGTTCTTGGTACGTTGGATGTGGATGTTGAGCCGGTTGTCCCGCTAAGTTGGTTCACGACAAAATTGTCATTGGCGGAGGCGAATGATATCATTCGGCCAATTTTAAATGATGATATTAGGCGTGCTATGTTCGCTATTGGTAATGATAAAGCTCCGGGACCGGATGGGTACTCTTCGAAATTTTTCAAGCATGCGTGGGATGTGGTTGGGCCGGATATTTGTATTGCAATTCACAATTTCTTTTATAGGGGCCACCTTGCAAAGGAGCTAAATCATACACTGTTGTGCTTGATTCCTAAGTGTTTGAATGCTTCCCGAGTGACGGATTTTAGGCCCATTGCTTGTTGTTCGGTCCTATATAAATGTATAAGCAAAATAATTGTTGAACGTATAAAACCGTATTTGGATGGGTTGGTGAGTAGTTCCCAATCTGCTTTCATCCCCGGCCGTCGAATTTCGGACAACATCCTTATGGCTCATGAGCTAGTTTCGGGATATCAACGGGAGTCTGGTTCCCCTCGATGTGCTTTTAAGATTGATATTCAAAAAGCTTATGATACGGTCAACTGGTCTTACCTTCTCAACATGCTTACGGGGTTTGGGTTCCACCCAGTTTTGGTGGAATGGATTAAAGAATTGGTCACCTCGGCCTCTTTTTCGGTCTCTATAAATGGTGAGGCACATGGTTTTTTCAAGGGGAGAAGAGGTCTTTGCCAGGGTGATCCTCTATCTCCTTACCTCTTCACGATTGTTATGGAAGGCTTTGCTATGATTTTCAAGCAATGTATTGAGGAGGCGTCTAACTTTGGATATCACAAAGGGTGTGAAGATTTGGGTTTAACGCACTTGTGCTTTGCGGATGATTTGTTCGTTTTTACTAGAGGTGATGTGCCTTCGGTGGAGATTCTCAAGAAAGCCCTTCATCTTTTTAAAATCCGTTCGGGCCTTTCTCCTAGTCTGCCGAAAAGTGAAGTTTTCTTTGGGAATGTTCCTACCCACACTCAAGAAGCCATTTTGGAATGTCTCCCCTTTCACAAAGGTATGTTCCCGATTCGTTATCTTGGGGTCCCTCTCTCTCCTAAGCGGCTAAAATCTTCCGATTTTGGTGGATTGGTCACGAAGGTTAGAATGCGGATTCAAAATTGGAAATCGAAATTTCTCTCATTTGGTGGTAGGAAACAACTTGTTCGGTCTGTATTGCAATCCCTACAACTATATTGGATGGCGGTTTTTGTCCTTCCTTCGGGTGTTGTTCATGAGTTAGAGTCCCTTTTCCGGAACTTTTTATGGGCACAAGGTGGGGACTCTAGGGGAAAATGCCGAATTGCTTGGAGTGATGTTTGTGTGCCGTATATGAATGGGGGGCTTGGTTTTAAGCGGCTTTCAACATGGAATAGAGCTCTCCTTGCAAAACATTGTTGGGATCTTTTGTCAAAACGTCCTTCTCTATGGGTGCGATGGGTTTACACCCATAGCATTCGGTCTACTCAATTTTGGCATGCTCGGTCTTCGTCTAGATGGTCGTGGGTTCTTACGAAAATTATGGAACTTCGCCCCCACATCCGGCGGTTTCTATGGTTTCTTGTGGGTGATGGCAAAGATGTTAATGCTTGGGAGGATAATTGGTTGAGTTGTGGTCCCCTTTCTTCTATTATTACATATCGTGTAGCTAGTTCGATTGATATTACGGATTCTTCTACGGCTCAGGATTTGGTTACGATCACTCGAGGTATGTGGCCGAATGATTGGTTGTTGCGCTATTCGGAACTCTCCACTGCCCCTCTTCCTGTATTGCATGATGATGTGCGTGATAAACTTGTCTGGAGGAATGTAGATGGGGATGATGTTGGTTTCTCGATTCGGGAGGCTTACCGGTCCCTTGATGTGTCTCGTGCGGTGGCTACATGGGCTGATTTGGTTTGGTTCAAAGGACATATTCCGAAGCATGCTTTCTGCATGTGGATTGCATGTCTTCGACGGCACCCTACGCAGGATCGAATTCAGATATGGAAGCATGACCCTCCTGATATGAAGTGTGTCTTCTGTAAGCAGTGCATGGACTCGCATGGCCATTTGTTTTTTGAATGCCCTTTTTCTAAAGAGGTTTGGACTACAGTCTTATTGAAGGTTGATTGGGTTGGTACTCCAACTGGTTGGGACGAAATTCTTGTGATGCTTGAGGATGTTCATATGGCCCCGAAAGCTCTCATACACTGGCTGGCTCTTTCTGCTTCGGTGTACTTTATTTGGCAGGAAAGAAATCGGCGGCTTTTCACTGAGGCTAAGAGATCGCCGATCCAGTTGGTGAAAGAAATTATGGAGATTGTCTTGCTTCGTGAGGCTTGGAAGACGAGGAAGCGGAGAACTATTCAACATGGGTCGTGACTGGAGGTTGCCTAATTGGTTGCGGGATGTTTTTTGGAGCTTCTTTTGGCGTATTTATCTTGCTATTTATTTTTCTAGCTTAGTTTGCTCCGTTTGTTTGTGCTTGTTTTGGTTGCTTGTGGCTTGGTATGGTGTGGTGACCAAGTTTTTTTGTTTCTTTGTTGTTTGGCTTAGACCTTGGTGGTTGTTCTTTATTTTGCTTTTATAAAATTGCCTGGATTATTCCTCTAAAAAATGGTTTATTCAAAACCTACCTCTGTCTCTAAAGACAAAGGTAAAGGAATTGTTATTTACCAAAATCCTCAGAAGGGTACCTTAGTACCAAAGCTGAATGCTTCTAAAGCCTCAGCGATTCATCCTTCTGAATCAAGGAAACAGATCTCTGGATCTATTCAGCGATCTACTCCTAGACTCAGAGTGGATATTCTTGGTAAGAAATCTGAAGAACTGAATATTCGTACCATTTCTAAAGCCAATAGTTTACATGGTTTTGGAACTTCTAATTCTAAATTAAAAGCTCAGCATTCAAATGGTCCTAGAACTACGTTCAGCTATAGGAAATGTTATCACTGTGGACTCACTGATCATATTGCTAGTAAGTGCCCCACAGCCACCAAAGCTGAAAAGATAGCTAAGGTGAAGATTGCCCCCAAGGCAAAGAAGACCAACCCTGGTGCAAATCAGGTCAAGGTGAATCCTACCACTGAAGTTAAGAAATTAACCAAAGTGAAGAAAGACAAAGCTGAATCTTCAAATGCTGCGAAGACTGCTGAATCTTCCATTCCAACTACTTCCACTGACAAATGTGTATACATGGTTAAGTGGGTACCCAAGAAAAACTAATCTTCCTTTGTATTGCAGGTTAAGAAGGGTATCTGGTATCTCGATAGCGGATGCTCTAGACACATGACTGGAAAGAAAAGCCTGCTCGCTGAATACAAGGAAGAGAAGGGTCCCTCTGTGACTTTCCGTGGAAATGGAAAAGGACATACCCAAGGGTATGGTGTACTTTCAAATGGTACAACCTCCTTCAGAAGAGTCGCATATGTTGAAGGGCTGAAGCATAATCTTCTAAGCATCAGTCATTGTGTGACATGGATAACAAAGTAATCTTTACTAAGGAATCCTGCTTTGTCACTGACAAAAAGGAGAAGATAGCTCTCAGCGGTTATCTTTTGGAAAATGTTTATGTAATAAACATGGACTCAACAACCACTGGGAACTCCTGTTTCTTCTCAAAGGCCTCATCTGATGTCAACTGGCTATGGCATAATAGGCTATCTCATCTAAATTTCAAGACACTGAACACTCTTTCTTCAAAAGAGTTAGTCACTGGTCTACCTCAGCATTCATACGCCAAAGAGTCGTTATGTTCAGCGTGTGAAAAAAGGAAGCCGACCAAAGCAAGCTTTAAGTCAAAGCAAGTTTCTTCAGTGTCATCTCCTCTACAACTACTCCATATGGATTTGTTTGGCCATGTTAACAAACAATCCATCGCTGGAAAGAAATACACGCTGGTCATAGTTGATGAATTCTCTCGCTTCACTTGGGTAATGTTTCTCCGTTCTAAGAGTGACACCCCTGAAGAACTCATCAATTTTGTTCGGAAGATGGAAACCCTGAACAATCTGACCGTTCGCTCAATAAGGAGTGATCATGGGACTGAATTCAAAAATAGTTCTCTTGATTCCTTCCTTGAGAGTAAGGGTATTTCTCACAACTTTTCTTCAGTGATAACACCGCAACAAAATGGAGTCACTGAAAAAAAGAAATAGAACAATTATTGAAGCTGCACGTTCAATGCTCAGCGATTCTCACTTGCCTACTCAGTTTTAGGCAGAAGCTGTCAACACTGCTTGTTTTACGCAAAACATGTCGCTGATAGTCAAAAGATTCAAAAAGACAGCCTATTAACTTTTTCATGGGAGAAAGCCTTCAATCAGCTTTCTTCACATCTTTGGATGTCAGTGTTTTATACTGAACAACATAGATGTACTTGGAAAGTTTGATCCTAAGGCTGATGATGGAATCTTTCTTAGATACTCCTCAGTTTCCAAAGTCTTCAGAGTCTTCAATCGTAGAAGACAAACTGTAGAAGAAACTATTCACGTCACGTTTGACAAATCCCGTTCAGCGAACTCTAAACCATCCGCTGATACTGAAGAACTGAATCAATGGATGTTTTCTCATCTTGGTGATTCAGAAGTTATTCCCACTACTCATGCTCATCCAGTAGAAGATGATAGTCCTATCATTCCAAATATGCAGAACAGTGAAGCTGAAACTTCTTGGGTCTCAGCTGTTCCTATAAACACTATACCTAACGCTGAACCAAATGTCTCAGACATTCCATCTACTTCTCAGCAATCAGTGAATATAATGACAACTGCATCCATTCCTCTCTTGGCTGATACTCCTGACGTCGCTGAAGCTTCATCTTCAGCTCCTCCAGTTCAAGTTGAGTCAGCGGCTCACGCTCCGGCTCAGCGATGGACTATAAATCACCCAATTGATCAAATTCTTGGTGATCCAAACGCTGGGATTCAGACTCGACGAAGTGCAGGTAATATTTGTTTATTTGTAAATTTTATTTCACTAACTGAACCAAATAAAGTAGATGATGCCCTCAAAGATCCAAACTGGGTCAGCGCCATGCAAGAAGAGCTGACTGAATTCGAAAGAAACAAAGTTTGGAAACTTGTTCAGAGATCAACTGATAAAACAGTAATAGGCACTAAATGGGTCTATCGAAATAAGTTGGACGAACATGGTACTGTAACCCGCAACAAAGCTCGACTTGTTGCTCAGGGATACAGACAAGAGGAAGGTATAGATTATGACGAAACATTTCCTCCAGTAGCAAGACTTGAATCTATTCGTCTATTCTTAGCATATGTTGTACACAAAAACTTCAAAGTACATCAGATGGATGTTAAGTCAGCGTTTCTAAGTGGAAAGCTGAATGAAGAAGTGTATGTGGAACAACCTCCAGGATTCTCAGATTCTAAGCGTCCAGGTTATGTTTATAAACTGGATAAGGCACTTTATGGCTTGAAGCAAGCTCCACGTGCATGGTATGATACTCTTTCTACTTATCTCCATATTGAAAAATTTGAGCGAGGTAAGATTGACAAAACTCTATTTTTTAGAAAAGTGAAAGGTCATATCATTCTAGTTCAAATATATGTTGATGACATTATATTTGGGTCTACTAACCCTGAACTTTGTACTCGTTTCGCTGATAGAATGAAAGATGAGTACAAAATGAGCATGATGGGTGAACTAACATATTTCCTTGGTCTTCAGATTAAGCAAACTGAAAAAGGAACTTTTATTAATCAGGGAAAGTATGTTAAAGATATGCTGAAGAAATTCGACTTAACTGAAAGTTCAGCTATGAAAACCCCTATGGCACCACCGCTGACACTTGATAAGGACACTAAGGGTGTTCCTGTCAATGTCACGCTGTACCGTGGGATGATCGGCTCTCTATTGTATCTTACAGCTAGCCGACCCGATATTATGTTTGCAACATGCTTGTGTGCACGATATCAAGCTGAACCTAAGATATCTCATATGAAAGCTGTAAAGCGAATCTTTCGATATCTTAAGGGTACAGCGAATCTAGGTCTTTGGTATCCCAAAGATTCAGGATTCGATCTAACCGCCTATTCAGATAGTGATTTTGCAGGTTGCAAAATGGATAGGAAAAGCACCACAGGAGGATGTCAGCTCCTGGGTGGAAAGCTGGTAAGTTGGACAAGTAAAAAGCAAAATTCAGTGTCCACTTCCACAGCTGAAGCTGAATATGTAGCTGCTGGAAGCTGTTGTTCTCAAGTCTTGTGGATGAGAAATCAGCTACTAGACTATGATCTTCAGCTCTCCAAAATTCCAATCTATTGCGACAACACAAGTGCCATCGCTATAGCAAACAATCCAGTACTACATTCAAAGACCAAAAATATAGAAATCAGATATCATTTTATCAGAGATCATGTGATGAATGGTGATATAGAACTTCATTTTATCCCAACTGATTATCAGTTAGCTGACTTATTTACCAAACCTCTTGATGAAACAAGATTCAACTTTCTCATCAGCGAGCTTGGAATGCTGAACTTTGAAGGATAAAATCTTCAGCGGTTCACATTGATCAGCGATAGGATAAAATCAACTTGTATAACCCATTCTATCATCTTCTCTCTGAATAAACTTGATTCGCTGATATCAAGGTATGTTTACTCTCTCTGACAATCGCATGAAAATGCAAGATTTCAAAACAAAATGCATCGCTGAATATCTCTTCCTTAACAGCGATATTTTGAAATTTTCTTAAAACCTTCACTGAATATTTTCATTCAGTGCTTCATGTTTTCAAAAGTATCTCTGAGTTTTTCAAAACCTCAGAGACAACCAAGAATATGAAAGGACAGTTGTGACGTCATTACAACGGATAAAACCCCGGCACGTTTTCTCTTCCTGACACACGTTTGCACGTCTCGTTCAAACTTCCAATCAAATGCAAACACGTGTCCGTGTCATGATGAAAATCTTTTCCCGCTCAAGATTTTCTCTTTCTAAAATCTCTATATAAACAAATTCTTTGTTTATATTTTTCTTTTACGCGATCAATCTTCCTCCGCAAGAAAGAATTCACTGTTGCATTTGTGATTTCAAAAACTTCAAGAACTGTTCATCATCTTCTTCATCAAACATCAAGGTTAATGTGTTCTTATTATTTACCGAATGCAAATAACTTGTTTCTGATCTACTCTTTGTTTTAACAAGATCAAACAAAAGAACTTCATAAAATGAAATCATTTTCTTTCGTGCTTTATGAACACAACCATTTCATGGTTGTTCTTCAAGTTTAAATGCAAAATCTTAAACTTGTTCTTCATTCGTTTCCAGAATCTATTTCTTCATAGAAAACTGGAAAACAAGAAAATGGGTTTTACATTTCGTTTCAAAAATCAAGAAAAACCCTAATCTTCATTAAGACATTTTGTCTAAATGAAATGGACAAAATTCGAACCATCTTAACGGAAAATCTTTCTACATTAAGATTATTCTTATTTGTTAATCTTTGGTTGAACTGATAATACAGGAAATGGCAACGTCTAACATTCCTACTACCGTTGAGAACATCTCTACTGACTCTGAGGAAATGGAAATCATCAAGGCTCCTCAGGTTAAGTTCACTCTGGATCAACTAGACTGGACTAAGATAAACAACCTTTCTGCGCTTCTCGAGTTTCCTCCTCGAAAGAAGGTCACACATCTGACAGATGCTGTGAATTTCCTGAAGAATTGATGCATTTCAACAGCCCTGACCATTTCACCCCCTGCAAGTCAGCTGCTACTATCTCAGTTCTGGTACTCTGCCAGACACTCTCAGCTACCATCCGCCAACGATCCCTCCAAAACAGTTGATTGTATCCTCTGCGACACTGAATATGGCACGATAAAGATCACACCCGCCATCATTCGCAAAGCTCTGAACTTTCCCATCGCTACAAAGGAAAAACCTTTTGTTCCTTTCCCTGACCATAAGAAGCTCGCTGACAAAGAAGCTCTTATTGCATTTTTTTATGCAATGGGCTATGTATGGGAAATGGGCAGAGACAAGAAACCTGAGAAGAAGCTAACACTGCTGAAGAAATCGAAAATGCCTAGCGAGATGAACTTCATCTTCGCTCACCTTATCAGTTGTATGACTGCCAAGACCGGCTCTTCTGATCAAGCCGCTCAACCTCAGCAAGCTATGGGATACGCTCTGCTGAAAGGTCTACACATTGACTGGGCATCTCTCATCTATGATGACTTGCTGCAAAGAGTAGACTCTGCCGCTGACAGGCCTGCATGGGTTCCCTACCCCCGATTCATCAGCGCTATCTTTCAATATGGCCTGAAGGACAGCTACCCGCAAGAGGGCGATCTGAAGCTCTCTCAGATTGGCCCTAAGGTACTCGACTTCAAACCTGTTGAAAATGAGGTACGTCTTTCTACCCTCTTAACTCTTCTCAACCCTTCTTCTTCTACTTCTGTGGCTCCTTCAGCGACAATACCCATCGTTGATACCCTGGCCACAAAATCCTCTCCTTCTAAGAAAAGGAAACATTCATCTACCCCACTTGATTCTAAAAGGATCAAGAAAACAAAGGAGCAACCCCAACAATCTCATGCTGAAGACTCCTCAGCTCTTTCTGCAGAGCTGAAGGAACGTTCAGTCGTACGCTCTGCCACACCTGAACAAGCCATCCCTTTTATCCCAACTTCAGCGTCTCTAAACGCTGAGGTTACAAACTTGGAACCTACCCAACCTCCTTCAGTCTCTCAAAAGACGGATGAAGTGATTGTCAGCGAATCCAACGCTGAACTCATAACCCAACCCCCATTCTTATCCTTCGCTCCTCCCTCCACTCATTTGGTCTCTACTCCAGATCTAACTGGCGCTGCCATCATTTCCTCGGAACCTAAAGCTGATTCTCCAGGAATGATGAAGACAGGACCTGCAGAAAAATCCATGGGCACTTTTGAAGATGACATGGAACTTTACTCAGGAACCCGTGATTTCGATGAATTCACCAATCCTCCTGCAGGTAAACAACAACCCATAAACACTGTGACTAAACCCGAAACTTCTGAGCTTTCCTCTGTTCACAAGTTTTTATATGTTACAGGTCCTAATTTGGGAGATATCAACGCCTCTCTGAAGTCCGTGGAGACAAAGCTGACAGGTCTCATCACTACTCTCTCCAATAACTCTACAGCTGTAACAAACGCTGGAGAAAATCTGAACAAACTGACAACGGTGGTGGAGAAGAAGGCTTCCACAGATGACATGAAGCAGGTTGATAAAACTCCCAGCGACTTCGCCAAGGTGCTCGCTGATATCTACACAGACTACACCTCTCTCAAAAATTCAGTTTCATCCATGTCCAGCGAGGTAACAACGCTGAAGACATCGGTTGGAACACTAGAGGGAGATATGTCTGCTGTGAAGACAAATGTCAACACTCTGACGACTGACTTAAGCTCTGTAAAGACTGACGTTGGATCGATGAAGACTATGATCGAACAGCTGCTGCAGAAGGCGAATACTCTTGCTCCTGCCCCTGTCCCTGAATCTGAACATTTTACAGCGGCGGATCGCATTGAGCTCGGGAAGATCAATCCTGCTATTTCTGGCCTTGAAGACAGATTAGCAAAGATTGAAGTTTGTGTAGGTCTCTCTGGCCAAGAAGACAGAGAACCTACCAACGCTGCTGAATCTAGCCATTCCTCCCCCAGTCATCATGAAAAAGAGGGGGTGAAGAGCGCTAAAGACCTCGCCAAGAGCGCTGAAGACCTTTCCCATGATGAATCTATCAAGGGAGAGAAGACGAATACTGAAGAAACCACCGCTGGACCTCACGGAGATGAAAACCCTGAGGAAACCGAGAAGCTCGCCTCTGTATCTGAGGGGGAGCAACTCGAAGAAGAAGCTGAGAAAACTGAATCCGAAGCAGAAGATGATGAAGCCGTCGACATCCCTGATGATGAACCATCTTCTTCTCCAAAGAATGATGATGATGATGATGACGAAGATGACGATGACTTCTTTATCGTCAAACCTGCTCCAAAGATCAAAGCTCTTAAGGGAATCTCGATAAATGAACCTTCAGGGGAGCGGACAAAGACAAAGCCCTCAGCCTCTGGAGCTGAGAAAGGCAAAGGCAAAAGCGTCGCTGAAGATGAAAATCTGATGATCTTGCTTGAAAAGCCGGTTTGTCAGGTATGATAAACATCTCTCACTTTATCCCTCCTCTATCATACCTATCAGTTCTACTACCTAAGCCTATACACTTGAACCAATTCTCTCTATCTGATTCTACCCAAGTTCTTACTCGTAAGATCGCTGTGTTTCAGCTAGTCCTCTCCCCTGTTTGAGGTTATCGCTGAAGGCTCCACAACTGCGACTTCACCAATAATACCAGCTGCTGCTGAAGAAATAATCCCAGTCTTAGATTTAATCTCTGAGACTGATGAACCAGAAGAACAGCTACTCTCGCACAATCGCAGACCTTCCTTAGCTCCTCAAAAGCTAAGTGAAGAGGATCAGAAAAGAAGAGAGGAAATAATAAAGCGCTTCGAGGATCAGCGAATCATTCTGAGGCGTGATCAACTTCCTTCAGTTCCTCCAAAGTTCAGAATTTCCAAAGCTGAATACCAGGAACACCTCAGAGCTGAACGCCTACTCGCTGAAAGAAAGGAAGCTGAAGAAAAAGACAGAGAATACGCCATCAAACTTACTCAACGATCAATAAAAGACCCCAAGCTGAAAAGAGTTCCCATTGATGTTCAACGTCAGCTATGGGATGATGCTCAAGAGATCGTTAGAGAAAAGACTAAGGTCTCTGATACGACTTTGGAATGGGCTAAACAAATGCTGACCTATCGATCTAGACCATCCAAAATCGTCAAGGCAAACATCAGAGGAAGACTGTACGCTGAAGTTCCTGTTGTTGAAGTGGACGTCTACAGAGATGACGAAACCAAGCAAACTTTCTATGCTGCTACCTTACAAAAGTTTGGTCTCTCTGAATGGTTAGAAACAAAATTAGCCATTCAGGGATCGCGCTCAAAGTTCAAAAGCCATGTCGAGAAGATCTTAAACAAACAGATCGACCTGCTTTCATCTGCTGTGGATATTCCTCCTACTCTTCCTCAACCAAGAGCAGTCCCTGATAAGAAAAAGAAAGCCTCTGGTTCTGGTCCTCATATTCGGAATGAAACGGGCATTGGATTCTCTCGTGCTGAAATTGTTGGCCCTGATGCCGATCTCTCAATGCTTGACACCTCTCTACCACCTGGAGAAACATTCATTCCTGGCACAGTTGTAAGTGATCCCTATGGTATATTCTTTTTAGACTACTATGGAAATCATCACTTTCAACGTATCTCTGAGCTAGACATCGCTCCCATCGAACAACTCAGAGATCTCGTATACTGGTGTGAAGTCAGACGCAACATCAAAGCTAGACACCTGAAGCCCTTGATTTTTGAAGCAGCTCTGAAGAAAAAGAATCAAGGAGAAGATGTCCCTGACTGGATGATCCCCACATCAAAGACCCTTGATGAACTTCTCATTAAGGAAGAACCTTTATAAGCTGATATGATCGCCTTTTCTCTATTGTATCAGTTATTCTTCTGTACTTGTAATTTATTTCGCTCGGACTTGTAATCTTTCCATTTCTCTTTGTAACCTGATTCAAAGTTTTAAAGAAAGATTTCAGCGAATGTACTTTACTCCATCAGTACTAAAAAGATCCCAGAAAACAGTAAAAGGGACAAATATTTTATGAGTTCTTTTTATCCTTATGTTTTCATTAAATAGCAATTTTCTTTGTTGCTATGTCATAATCAAATAGGGGGAGATTGTTGATCCAAACCCTCAGTGATTTGATAATGACCCTCTCTTATATACTTAGTGAAAATTGTAAGTAAACAATATGTATCAGAGTTTCAGTATCGCTGATAAGTACTAAGATCTTACAGTACCGCTGATAGGAACTCTCGCTCTTTAAATTAAACATTCAGCGAAACTGTTCACCATTAATACTGAGTCTTTTCAGTCATTATGATGATCGCTGATAAGTTAGTTGTTTACTTATGATCCTTGAAGACAAGTTTCACGTCAACAAAGGTTCTACGCTGAAGTCGAAGATCAAGCTCAAGAACCAGCGACAAGTCTCCTAATGAACTGATGCGGATCAGCGAAGACTCAGATTTGTCCACTCAACGTGAAGTATCAAGTACAAGACTTCAGCTATCGCTGAACTTTATCATTCGCTGAATAGAAAATGATAATCGCTGAATCAACGAAAGCTGATCATGAAGTCCTCCGTACAAAGTACTTTTGTCTTAACCTCCCTTGCACGACTCCGTACGAAATGTCAGAAAAGAACCTCCGACTGTCTGAAATCGTACAACCACTCTGATACTACACTGTTCATCCATGCGGCTACTAAGGTTTTCAACCAAGGTCAATGACATGCAACCAACCAGCTGATGACACGTGTAAAGTGTATACTGACTTGCATTAAATGCATGCAATATATAAAGAGATGAACCCACTTCATTTGAAGTAACTTGCTAACTCTGGTCAAGTTCAATCTCTTATCTCAAGATAGGTTATTATTAGTAATTTCCTTATCTCTCTTAGTGCAAGAAACCTTAGTGTTCCAACTTGTTTAGATTTAGGTTTTTCCTTAATCTTGTTTCCGCAACAAGCTGTAAATTGTTAATGATTTATCAATAAACAATTTAGAAAAGTAAAATATGTGTGTTTGTATTCAACCCCCCCCCCCCTTCTACAAACTTGTATAGGCCTTCGAGACCAACAGGTGACATGGGGCAAAGAGTCACAAGAAATATTTGTGTCCTTTTGTGAGGACACAATCTATAGGGCTTCCCCGGATTGTGTGGACGCAGAGGAGGAAAAAAGGTTGCTCTAGCTGGCTAGATGGGGTTGGGCTCGAGCCATGCTGCTCTGTTTCAATACCCTCCTCTGCCACTAGACTGGCGAGGCTAGGAATTTGGGTTGCACAGGAAGGGAGTAAGGGGTATATGCCTCTGCTAACATCAACATCTTTTTCTCTCAACTCATCTTCTAAGGGTCCTAGAACTTCTGGAGTATCTATTTTGGACTCTACCTCTTCGTCCTATAAATCCTCTGTAACCTCTAGTTCTTCTGTATGCGCAATATTCGGATCGAAGTATGTTGTTTGAAGGGAGGCAAGGAGTTATGTTATGGCAAGAGATTTCTAGAGTCTCTGCAATGATATTTTCTGGGGTGTCCTCTGCCATATCGAGATCAGAGTTCACATCTGCCATGTGGAACTCTGGGATATTGTACTCAGGGACATCATTTATGTTCCACCCAGAGGTATCCAAGGTGGTATCCATTTGGGTTCTTTCCAGGAAAGAGGCAAATGTCTCAGGTTGAGGTTCCTCTGTAGATTCTGGAATGGATTAGGGTTGGGATTCAGACTCTGCGAATCTCATAGGGGTTGGGGACCGATGTGGTTCTTGAGCGTGGGTCACATCATCTGCAATTGATTGCAAAAGGTACTTGGGTTTACGGGTTTTCTTCTTTTTAGGTTTCGGTGCACCTTCCTCTGAAGTTTTTGACTTCCTCTTTTTCTTTTTCTCCTTCAGAGGAGAAGGTGTAGATGATTCAACAGTGGTTGGCTCTGGTGGGGATTGTACATGGGCAGCAGAGGTTTCAGCTTCTATTTGTTTTTGCCTTGGGTGCCTTCTTCTTCTTCTTTGCACCCTGTTTGGGTGATTGAGGGGGTTGCTCTGTCACTTGGGGTCCGCACTCGAGTATACAGCTGGTAGGAGACGCTTCAGTACTTACGGTAGAGACCACATCCAATCATAGAGTTTCACGTCAGAGGTGGCGGTGCATGATGCAACATCGTGTGCCTCCCATTAACTTTACGCATGTGGCAGTTGCTATACCTGAATGTCTGTCACTTTAGAAAAAACCCGCACCGTAGACATATTCAAAACACATAAGTGCTGAGAATCACAGAAGTTCTATGGTGGAGTGAGCTTTTGTGGTATGAGTTCTTCCTCAACACGCACTAAAATTGCACCTTTTCTTTACCAAAAACATTTGAAAACCCAATGAAATGATCGAGAGAGCTTCCACGAGAAAATTCATGATCGCAGAGACCTTGTGGCATAGAGGCTCTGTGAAACGCCACAGAGGCTCTTTGAACAAGAATTTCTAATTATGGAAGGTTCTCAAAAGATTTCGATCATCCAAAGTTTTGACTAGTTTAAATAGGTAACCCAGGACATATTTGGAAAGTTGTGTTCGAGAAAAGTGCTTTGGAAAGTGTGTTTGTGCGATGTGCTTACCAAAAGTCTCTCTCTGGTCTCGACTTGATCACCTTTTTCTGTTGATTACTTCGAATAATAAACTTCTTTGGCTCCCCCTTGAATGATCGACCATTGTAGATCATTACAAGGTCTCCTTCTGCTCCCCCTTGATATATGCTTTGGTCAGATAATGATAGGTAGAGCACAAACATAGATCAATCTCCCAAGAGTCTTTATGAAAATGGCCAGAGCCTCTATGCCATTTCACAGAAGCTCTGTTGGTTACAGAATTTTGTAAGGTAAAGATTGTACAAATTGAAAGATTGAAATATTTACATATATACAAGAGGATTAATTCTCACTTACAGAGGGATTAACTCATGTTCAGCATACCTAACTTACCCACCAAGAATAGGAATCTCTTCTCATCAAATTCTTTGGTGAATAGGTCAGCAAGCTGATACTCTATAGGCACAAAGTACATCTCGATTCTACCTTGTTCAACATGATGCTTTAGAAAGTGGTACCTGATATCTATGGCACTTTTGGAATCACAGATCTTTTGGATACTTAGACCATAGTCTTTGAGCTGGGTTCTCATCCATAGAAATTGTGAACAACAGCTAGCAGCAGCGACATATTTAGCTTCTGTCGTGGATGTGGACACACAATTCTGCTTCTTTGAAGTCCAGCTTACTAGTTTACCACCTAGGAATTGACAACTCCCAGAGGTACTTTTTCGGTCTAACTTGCATCCTCCATAATCTGAATCTGTATAAGCCATTAGATCAAAGCCAGAGTTCTTTGGATACCAAAGACCAAGATTTTTGGTTCCTTTAAGTTATCTAAAGATTCTATTGACAACATAGAGGTTGGATTCTTTGGGATTAGCTTGATACCTTTTTTTTGGAAAGGAGACGGCACTCCTGGCAAACAAACGAAGAAAAGGAAAAATACACCTAAAAGGCGAGGGACTCCCTCCCGAGAAAGAAAATCTCCCACCAATTAGGACAGGCCCTAAAAGGATAGGAGAAGATCACTAAAAAGCAAAAGATATTACAGCTCAAGAAATACCAAGCAACAAGCAACCAAAACAAACAAAGGCAGATAGAAACAACAAGCATCAAGAACGTAAGGAGCAAGGCACTAATAGCCCAAACCGAAAGATTCCGCAAGCGATAGTACTCCATGCTTAACCATTGGAATTAGGAACCAAAACCCTCTCATGACTGATCCGCATGTATCGCGTACCCACAAGCTTCATATTAACAATTTTACGAACTTCATGGAGAAGCAGATCCGGCGTTCTCTTCCTATCCGTAAAAAGACGCAAATTACGTTCTTGCCAAATATAATACACCACAGCCGCGAACAAGAGTCGCTGACGGATATCTCCAGGATGCCATCTTCCCATAGCCATATCATCCAGAAGAAATTCCCATTGATCTTGCAAGTTTATACCCACCTCATTCTTAATACTCGACCAAACCTGCATAGAGAATGGGCATTGAAAGAAAAGGTGATCATGATCATCCATGCAAGAATTACATAAAGAACAAAGCATATTATCCGCATCCTCTCTCCAAGTCGTCATCCTCCGCTGAGTCGGGAGTCTCTTCCGAATCGCTAGCCACAAGCAAAAAGAATGCTTTGGTATATGTTTCGAGAACCAACAGAAGTTATACCAATACACCTTTTGATACGGACCAAAAAACGTTTGCCAAACCTCGGATACATTAAACTGCGTGAGAGAGTTATGTAAATTGCACCACATAACACAATCCTTCCCAGACGATAAAACAGGAATACTGACCGTAGCTAAGAAGTCCCATCGATAGATCCAATCTTGCGGCCAAGCATGAGGAAACCGATTAATAACATCGCTAACCTTGGAAAGTTTTGTCAACCCATCCAAAAGAAGGTAACGATATGGAATATGAGCTGCCAAATATCCTCCGTTAATCCACTTGTCTTCCCAAGCATATGTGTCCTCACCATTTCCAACGATATGAACAAAAAAGGCCGAACCTGTTCACGCAAATCAAGCAATCTTCTCCAAAGCCAAGTAGAATTAGAAGAGATAGGTGCATTCCAGAAGTGAACATCTCTTAATCTATAGTGATAGATCCAAGAGACCCATATTGAGTTTCGTTTCCTCAAAACATCCCATATATGTGAGACAAGTAAAGCACGGTTCCATAAGGATAATCTTTTTAATCCCAAACCCCCTGCTTCTTTTGGCCGACAAACCTCATCCCATGCAACTCGAGCCCGACCACGGGACGAATCACCATGTGACCATAAGAAATCTCGGAAGATTCCCTCTATTATATGCACTACCGACGAAGGTATGGTGAAAACCCGCATCCAATACAACTGAAGTGACTCCAAGACCGACTTAATAAGCTGTAAACGACCCCCGAACGAAAGAAATTTAGACTTCCAATTCGGAACACGGTCTCGAACTTTGGCCACCAAAGGACCAAAATCAGCCACCGAGAGCTTCTTTGAAGACAAAGGAATTCCTAAATAACGAAATGGCAGAGATCCAACCTGAAAAGGCAACACCGAAGTAATTTCCTGCATGGTATCATCATTCACATTAGAGCTATAGATAGAGCTTTTTGAGATGTTAGGCTTTAGCCCAGACATTCCCGCAAACTCATCTATAACCTTCTTCACCACAGACACCGAATCAACATCACCCCTGCAGAATACCATCAAATCATCCGCAAAACACAAGTGAGTTAGAGATAAACGAGCGCATCCTTTGTGGAAACTAAAAGACTGATCTTCCACAATTTTCCTCTTGAATAGACAAGAAAATGCCTCCATAACCAATGTAAACAGATAAGGAGATAAAGGACACCCTTGGCGAATACCTCTTGCACCTTTAAAAAACCCATAGGATTTTCCATTTACAACGACTGAATAAGAAGTAGTCGAAACCACTTCCATAATCCAGTGATGCATAATCGGATGAAAACCCATAGCAACCAACACATTAGATAAGAAATTCCAATCCACCGAATCATAGGGTTTCTGAATATCAATTTTTAAAGAACACCTTGGCGGCCCATCTTTACGTCCATAACCCGACAATATTTCATGAGCCATCATAATATTATCAGAAATCTGCCTGCCAGGAATGAAAGCAGACTGATTTGGAGAGACCAGAAAACCCAATGAATCCTTCAACCTCCAAGATATGATTTTAGAGATGCATTTATAGATAACATTACACAAGGAAATCGGCCTAAAATCAGTAACCGAAGACGCATTAGGCTTCTTTGGGATTAAACATATAGCAGTGTGGTTCAGCTCCCGTGCTAAACGACCTCGATAAAAGAAATCCTGAACGGCCATCTCAACATCCTTACCAACAACTTCCCACAAAGACACTTGGCATACATGATATCTGGCTCAATCATGCCTCTGTAGAGCTTGCACTCAGCATATTTACCCTCTGGATCTGAGTGTAACTTAGATCCAGTGGCCATGGGGGTCTTCATGACCGAGCAGTCAGAGAGCTTGAATTTTGAAAGAATGTTAGAGACATATTTAGATTGGCTAATGAAAATTCCCTCTGACGATTGTTTGACTTGAAGCCCGAGGAAGAAATTTAATTCTCCCATCATGCTCATTTCAAACTCACTTTTCATGAGTGTTTCAAACTTTTTGCAGAATTTTTCATTTGTAGAGCCGAATATAATGTCATCCACATAAATTTGTACAAGTAGAATCTCATCACCTTTTCTCTTGAAAAACTAAGTGGTATCGGTGGTACCTCTTTCGAACTTATTGACAAGAAGGAAGGTTGAAAGTCGTTCATACCATGCTCTTGGGGCCTCTTTGAGTCCATACAGAGCCTTATCCAGATAGTAGACGTGATTGGGGTATTTAGAACTTTCAAAACTTGGTGGTTGTTGGACATAAACTTCTTCTTGAATCTGTCCGTTGAGGAAGGCAAATTTGACATCCATTTGGTACACCTTAAATCCTCGGTGGGTTGCGAAGTCTAAGAAGATCCTTCTTGGTTCGAGACGAGCGACAGAGGCAAAGGTCTCCTCGTAATCAATGCCCTCTTCCTAACAGTATCCCTTGGCCACCAATCTTGCCTTGTTTCTAGTTACCACCCCTTCCTCATCCTTCTTGTTTCTAAAGACCTATTTGGTCCCTATTGTTGTTTTGCCTTTTGGAAGAGGTACTAGGGACCATACTTTGTTGCACTCAAATTGAAGAAGCTCCACTTGCATGGCTTCTACCCAATTTGGATCGTCTAGGGCTTCAGATACTCTTTTTGGTTCGATCATACTGATAAAGTTTGTATAGAATCAAAAGTTAGCAGAAGCTGATCGAGTCGTTACTTTGCTTCAAGGATCGCCAATAATTTGGCTCTATGGATGATCTTTTCTCCACTTGGTCTTCCTTGGAAGGTGGTCATTTGTAGCATCTAATTGAACTTCTGTTGGTATGCATGATGGTTCAGGCAAAACTTCTGTAGTAGAAGGTACTTCTTCTGTGCTTGTGCTGGGAGTTTCAGCTTGAGGTGGTATTTTAATAAGAGTAGGAATTGAATCCTCTAAAGATGTAGAAACAGAATCCTCATTCTCATCTGGTGTTGATTCCTCTGTAGTCACATGGATAGGAATTTCCAATTGTTCTATCGTGGAGTCGTTGTTTACAGTATCCTCTGATTGCTCCCCATCAATGTTTGTACCTACACAATTTGTAGAATATGGTGAAGTATTTGAGGGACCAATTAGAGATATACCTTGAATTGTCTGGGCCGTAGAGGATGACTCTCCAGAGGCTCTGTGAACTTCAGCAGAGGGATCAACTTCGTCGTTAAACACATCTTCGAATAACAGATTTAACTCTGCTTCTCTTAATGTTGAGACGCCATAGGCTTCATTGTTTAGCCCGAGCTCTAAACTGATTTGTTCAGAAGTCTTTTGGAATGAATCATCAAACGAAACATTAATTCTTTCAACAATGGTTCGAGTCTGCAGAACATATATTCTGTAAGCTTTGGAAGTGGCAGAGTACCCAATGAACTTCCCCTCGTCTACCTTTCGATCGAACTTACCAAGGTGTTCTCTGTTGTTTAAGATAAAGCACCTACATCCAAACACGTGAAAGAAATTGATGTTTGGCTTTCTCTGGTTTATCAAATGATACGGTGTCTTGATGTACCTCTTCACTACTGTTGATCGATTTTGAGTGAAGCACACAGTAGAAACAGCTTTTGCCCAGAAAGAGATGGGTAATCCATATGTTGTGAGCATAGTTCTTGCAGCCTCCACCAACGTGCAATTTTTACGTTCAACCACGCCATTTTGTTGTGGAGTACGTGCAGCAGAGAAGTTTTACGAGATTCCTTCCTCTGTGATATATGCTTCAATGGTGGAGTTTTTGAACTCTGTACCTGTTAGCCCCAAGTATCTCTTATGTAAAAGTATTGAAAATATTACAAGTCAGAAGACCACCAGAGATCCAGCAGAAGACCTAGAAGAAATCCAACAAGAAGACCATCAGAGCTCAATAGATATCTGGTGGAACCAACAGAGCTCTGGTAGAAGACTTCTTCTATTCAACAGAAGAATTATTCACACAAGAAGACCAACAGAGCTCTGGCGCAAGAGCTCTGGTAACTGAAGACCTCTGTGAGGCCTAAGTCTCGTATAAATCACTAAGTGTTAGACATGTGTCCGTACTTTCCACGTAAGCCCTAAAAGGGCGGAGACACACTTTCCACGTGTCATTACAGGGTTAGATAGTACACTATCTTTCACTTTATTGGGCTATAAATAGAGTGGTAGTGGAACACACAATTGTAAGCTTTTGGAAGAATTGTTTTCCACAATTGTAAAAGCACGCACTGCTACATTGCATAGCACTACCACTGTATGATATTGTTCCCCGAGAGATTTCTGAATACACACACTTGAACGTGTTCTTGGTGTTATTCAAATATCAATATACGAGCAGCTTATTTACTTGATCTTGTTATCACATTACTGTTCATTATTGATCTCCCACTGTCACATTATCGTTTACACAATCACTCACATTTTAATAGCTTTATATAATGCTTCCGCTATCTGATTTATGCTATTTACGTGATACAACATGAATCTGGGAACCTACAGTTGGTATCAGAGATGGATTGAAGAAACTCTTCTTCAATCGGTCATCTATAGCAACAATAGAAGATTAGATGATTTATTTGTTGTTTTGTTGCTTAGATTGATTCAATCACATGAGCCTAAACACAAATATCATTCTAATAGTTTATTTTCTGTTTTGTGCTTACTAGAAATCCAATCTTTGATTTCAAAAAGATTTGGATAAGTTTTGACAGAAAATTAGTGTTTCTCTTCACAAAATCTAATTATGCACTCCACATGTTTGATGAAATGCCTAAGTGAAGATTTGGTTCTGTTTGGATCAAATCTGATCAGATTTAATACATGTGTGTGTTTTGATTCTTTCTCATTCATTGGTCTTATTTGATAAGCACTAAGTAGATGGTTGATTTATGATCCCATCCTTGTGTGTGCTTAAGTCCATAGCATTTTTTTGGCATCTTGGTAGTAAGGTTGTTGATCTTTGATCTGACCTTTATTTAAATCCAAGATTGGTCTCTCTTTGATCCAGATTTTGTTCACATTCCGCTGCTCATAATCATTTAAATGAAAACAAAATCATTTGGGTCTTGAAAAAGTTGATTGATAAAGATTTGGTGTTGTCCTATGTATTCAAAGTCTGATCTGAAATTTTTTATAACTTTGAGTGTTTTTAATTAGTTTTCTAACCTGATCAATTAGAGATCTGAGTATTTGCACTCACGGTTCTAAAAGTTATATGGAGATCGTCTTATTTTCTACATCAAATCATATTTAATGACAACATGCTGACAGATTTGCGATGCTGTAGTAAATTGATCATATCTCACTGATCAAGACACCAATTGATGCGATTCAAATAGCCCCAAATTGAAAACACATTGATGAACAGCTTTCGTGTTTTGAGATTTCAGAGATTCGAAATTTATAAGGGTCATATGCATCGTTGAAGTAGACAACAGTGTCCTGATACAAAGCTGTTGGACAGATCTGCGCGACTATGGTACATCAACCATATCTTATTCGTCCGAGCTCCAAAAGAGGTGATTCCAGATGATCTGAACAGATAACAAACCAATTCACACTCTTTATGTTTTGCGTTTTTGCAAACTCCGGAGCTATCATGGTCTAAAGTAGTGTCGAAGTTGATGTAAAACTGCTGTCAGAGGCTGTCCTTACGGATATGTGCAGAAGGTATAAGTTGTTGTCCACACTCACCAGAGATACACAAGAGAGATACACCAGAGGTACACCACCAGAGGTAAACCACCAGAAATACACCACCAGAGATACACCAGAGGTACATCACCAGAGGTACACCAGAGAGATACACCAGAGGTACACCACCAGAGGGAGGATCAGAGGTTGGAGGCTCAGAGCCCGTTGCTCAGCTTTGCGCACCTGTCGTATTTTCAACAGAACTCCCTCCTCGATGCTCCAAATTTGATGCGTCCAGATGCGTTGGATTCCTATGACAAAGAAGAACAATTTTCATGCTTTGATCTCGGTCTGAATCAGTGTTCGTCTTGGTCAAAATCTCTGTTAAAGTCAGTATATATCGGCTTGACAGAAAGTTGTGTTTCTCTGAACCTATCATCAGAGCTCTGTGGAGTTTTCAGAGACTCAAAAGACCAGAGGCAATTGACAGAGCTTATCTCTGTTCATATTTCAGAGACACCAAAGCTCTGTTAATTTTTTTCAAAGGTTGTCTACAGAGCTTATCAGAGCTCTGATCATCGACAGAAGCTGTCCAGAGCTCTGTTGATTTTTCAGAGACATCAGATCATACCAGACCTCTGTTGATTTGTCAGAGGTTGTCTAGAAGTATTAAGCCATCCAAACAGCCATTAAGTCGCTGAATAAGCTGCTTCTGTTAAGACCATACAGAGACTTAAAGATCAAAGTTTATTGGTGCAGAGTTTTGAATGTGAAATTGATTTTGAGTAGCTTCTGCAGTAAAGAAAGATGTGGTTGTCCAGATTAAGCCATTGATGTAAAGAGCTTAATTATGCTTAATTCATACAGAGATGATTCACATAATCTTTATGCATGCTCAGATGTTCAGATATTGTTCAGAGGACATGCAAGGCCTCTGAAAGTCAGTTCAGAGATGCTCATATGCACATCCAGATGAGTCGTTTTAGAGCTTAATCAAGAGGCTCTCTGGATTAAAATTTTCAGAAATAAGAGCAGTGAGCAGAGAGGACCAGAAGCAGACTCAAGCATGTATAGAGTTCGTTGGTCTAGAAAACAAAACAAGCCAAAACCCAAAGCCCGAAATTTTTTAGTTTGTTTGACAGCTTTGTGCTGCTTCAGAAACATGTGCATAAAGTTTGACATCGATGCTACAAATTACACGAGTCGAGTTGCATTGGAAAGATAATTCACAGACGCACGACTTTGATGTTCTGAGTTTTCTCAAATTATGTGAGCTGATATACCAAAATCAGCCTCAAAGTCTGTTGTAAGGTGCTGGACCGAAAGAATTGCATTTAATTCATGCTCTTTCCGCTTTCAAGAACGGTGTTCTCTCGACGTTTCTTCACGGTTTCATGCTGCTAGTGTGACATATTAATTGTCACTCACTCCTCTGTTATTCATGTTTAATGCTCGGTGCTGCATACTTACTCAACAGTGAAGTTGAGTCATGAAAACTGGACAAAATGGGGTTAATTGTCTCGGTTTTTCAATAAGATTGTTAGGGCAGGTTTTATAGTTGATTTAAAGTTCAAGGGTTGCTTTGTATTAATTCATTTTGAGCCTTATTAGTGAACGGTCCATGGGCTTGCTAACCACGGGCCCGATGTATTTAATGTAAGATTAGCTTGGAAAAACGAGCTAATCATCTCTTTAACTTTCAACATTGTATTGCTAAATTCTCTCTGAAAGATTAATGAAAGGGATGACCATTGGAAAACATTGTTCTTATTGATTCATCTATTTGATTTCTATATTGTTTCAACGCCGGTATATACTAGCAATGCAGCGATGTCTTCCTGTCAACCAAGTCAGAACCAAACTTCGGATCACAGAGGTTATCAGTATCTATTCAAGATGCATTATGAGGATCGTCTACCCAGTTTTCATTGTTCGACATGAAGATGGGAACGAATGGAAATTTTCATAAGCTGACTTCAAGAACCTCCGACCGCTCGACTTTCTGGTTATTCTGAAAGACTTACGTACAAGAACCATCCGACCGCTAGAGATTACAAAGGCGCTCGAAGCTGTTCGTCGATACCTGGTCCTCACCATCATGATGTCTTATCTAACGGACTTCCAAATGGCTATCGAGAACAAGGCGAAAAAGGTAAACCCGATCAAGCCGAATCTGAAAGCACCTGAGTTAAACATGTATCCCGAGAACGCTATGCTTCTGGAACCAGAATTCGGGATTGTTTACCTCAACGAGCAAAAAGAGAAGAAGTTCATGCGCTTCAGTCAGGTGGAAAGATTCTGTGACGGCACACTTCTAAAGGCCAGAGATGCTCTTCGAAAGATTATTCAGCACGAGTATGAGAATCCAAGGTATTCTTATGTTCCGAATCAGAATGAAACTATTGCTCGGAATGCCTTGGAAATGATTGAAGATCGCATCGACTATCGCCGCGCCATCAGATTCTTTGAGGTTCACTTCGCGTTGCGCAAACGATACGTGTTCAACTGGCGAGAGCTAGAGCGCGAACTCGAACTTCAAATCAAAGGGGGAGATTGTTACGGCAGGTTTTATAGTTGATTTAAAGTTCAAGGGTTGATTTGTATTAATTCATTTTGAGCCTTATTAGTGAACGGACCGTGGGCTTGTTAACCACGGGCCCGATGTATTTAATGTAAGATTAGCTTGGAAAAACGAGCTAATCATCTCTTTAACTTTCAACATTGTATTGCTAAATTCTCTCTGAAAGATTAATGAAAGGGATGACCATTGGAAATCATTGTTCTTATTGATTCATCTATTTGATTTCTATATTGTTGCACGGATCTGGATTTAACAAATATGAGCCTACGTTTGAGGGGGAGCTCGTGATGCTTTGAAGACTCGAAGAATGGAACGCCAAAGTTTCTAAAGAAAGCAAGGGGGAGACTACAAGATGATGCTTTCTTTATAAAACATTAGGGGGAGATTCTTAGATTAAATTAACTAATAATTTAATTAAATGTTTTATAAAGAAAAAGTGTATGGGCTTTTTAGTTAGCTTTATGGGCTTGAGCCTTTTAATGTAAATGGACCCTTTAAATAGATGTTTAGGGTTTCATTTATCATTTGAGAGAGAGAGAGGGTTTTAGAAGATACACACAAAAACGCACACTGACTTATTCTCATGAGAGTCATCTAATTGTAAAGTGTGGTTTTCTTCATATTTTATCCTCCATAAGTGATTAAATGAATATGAGATGAGTTATTTTATGATTGTTCTTCATGTATATCTTATCTCTACTTATATATGGAGTGTTCTTCTATTGTTTGTCTGTCCAAAATGGGACCAATAGTGCCATTGTCGCTCCTCAGCTTCTGCACCCTGCACTCATAGAGAACCTGGATTCTTTTCATTAGATTGATCAAGATGTTTGGAACATCTGACTTCTTTCGGACAAACTCTACCCAAGTGTATCTTGAGTATTCATCAATCAATATACGCATATACTTTTTTCCACCTAGGCTCTGTGTTGCAATGGGACCGCAGAGGTCAACATGAAGCATGTACAGAAGCCTAGAGCATGAAACATCAGTTTTGCCTTTATGGGAAGCTCTTTTGAGTTTTCCCATTTCACAGGCTGAGCACAAATGATCTTTGTCAAATTTAACATTTGGCAGACCGCTTACCAGATTAAGCTTCACAAGTTTATCAAGGGAGTGGAAGTTTAGGTGACAGAACCTGTTATGCCATAACCATGCTTCTTCATTTTTGCTTGAAACAAGACAGAGCTTGTCACTTTGGATCTTGGCTTTGAAGTTCATGAGGTACAGATCACCTCTTCTTTCAGCTCTCAGAAGTTCTGTGTATGTATCAGGTCCAAGTAGAGAACAATAAGTTCTTTTGAACTTCATACGAAACCTGTGTCGCAGAGTTGGCTTACACTAAGTAGGTTGTGCTTGAGGCCATCCACATACACAACTTTGCAAACAATCACGTCTTCCTTATTGATGACTCCATAGCCTCTGATGTACCCCTTTTTATTGTCTCCAAAGGTTACAGATCCTCCACCAAGAAAAACACAAGGGACTCGCCGCTGATGGCAACTTGGCAATCCTCATGATAAAGCCAACTTGTCAGGTACACTATTTTTTCTTTCCCTATACTGCATCCCTCCTCTACCCCTTCTCAATCTCAACCCTTCTCCTTATAAAACCCCTAAACACTTAGCTCTCTTCATTCTCTCTCTTTTTTCGTCAAATGATCTAACTCCATTGAACATTTTGTTTCAGCTATTCCTCTCCCCTGCTTGAGGCTACCGCTGAAGCTCCTCCACAACAACAACAAATAATCCCAACGCTCAATGCTGAAGAACCAATAATCCCAGTCTCTGTTCTGGAACAGACTGAAGTACAAGCTGAAGAAGAAGAACTACTTTCCCACCCCAGAAGACCTTCCTTGCCTCCTCAAAGGTCAAGTGAAGATGAGCAAACAAAGAAAGCAGCGATGATCCAAAGAATCGAAAGTCACTGCTTGATTCCTCCTCACCTCATATGCTTGACATCCAGGGAAATTGCCGAAGCCTTGAAGGCTGAACCAATCCTCGCTGAAAAACAGAAGGCTGAGCTTAGTGACAAAAAAATTGCTCTAGAATTAGCCCAACGTTCAGTAAAGGATCCATAACTAAAGAAGTTTCCCCTGGCTGTCCAGTAAGAGCTGAAGAAAGAGACGAAGAAGAAAAATCAGGAAAAGGTCAAGGTCAGTGCAACTACACTGACCTGGTGTAAAAAGAAGCTCCATTTCAGAAGTTTACCCTCAAGAATACAATCTGTAAACTTGAGAGGGAAAATGGTCAAAGGAGTGCCTATTGTCGATGTTCAGATAATCAGAGAAAATGGCGACAAGAGAATCTGCTACATTTCAGCCCTGGACCAGCTCGGGTTCAGTGAATGGTTGGAAATCAGAATCGCAATTCAGTGATCCCGCTCAAGCTTCAAGACTTGTGTCAAAAGTGCTATAAACAAGCTGATCGACCAAGTAACCTCAACGGTTGATATTCCTCCTCCTCCAACCATCCAGCCAAAATGAACTGCTCCGAAGAAGAAGAAGACTCCATCCTCTTCAGGCCCAATTTTAAGAAATGAAACAGGGATTGAATTTTCCCGTGAAGCAGTGGTTGGTCCCAATCCTGATCTCTCTGGTCTCGACATCTCCTTACCTCCAGCTGAAGACTTTGTACCTGGTAAAGTACTCAGTGAACCCTTCGGCATCTTCTTTTATGATTACACCGGTCGCAGATGCTTTGAACGTGTCTTTGAGTTATATAAAACTTCCATCGAACAACTCAGAGATCTACTATACTGGTGCGACTACAATCGTGACCTTCTTGGATCATTCCTGAAGCCCCTCATCTATCGTAAAGCAAAAGTTAGACGGGATCAGGGAGTAATAGTCCATGATTGGATGATTCCGGAAACTGATACTCTTGATGAACTTCTTGTCAAGAAAGAACCTGAGTAGCTGATAAGATCATTTTGTTGTATTCTTCTATCTTGTCAGCTTGTATCCTTTTATACTTGTAATTATTTTCATTGTACTTATAATTTTTACACTTCCCTAGTAATCTTTTACGAAGTTAATGAAAGTTTTCAATGAACTACTTTACTCTATCAGTACTAAGAAAAGATCCCTGAAAACAGTAATTGGGACACGTATTTATGAGTTCTTTTTATCCTTGTGTTTTTAACTTAGCAATTTTCTTTTATTGCTATGTCATCATCAAATAGGGGAGATTGTTGATCCAAACCCTCAGTGATTTGATAATGACCCTGAGAAACACTTAGTGAAAATCGTAAGTAAACAATATGTATTAATGTTTTGCCATCAAAGAAAATATACTAAGTTTGTTTAGTATCGCTGGTAGAAAACATGCTTTAATTTACACTTCAGTGAACACTGTACATCAATGAGCCCTAAGCCTGTTCAGTCTCACTGATGATCGCTGAAAGCTTTATCTGTAATTGTTTGCTTATGATCCCTGAAGATAAGATTCGCGTTAACCAAATTTGAAGCTGAAATCGAATACCAAGCTGAAGAACAAGTGACTAAGTCTACTAGTAACCTGACGCGGATATCAGCGAAGACAAGACTTGTCCATTCCACGCGAAGTTTCAAGTTGAAGACTTCAGCAAACGCTGAACTTTATCATTCGCTGATAAAGATCCATTCAGCGAGCGCTGATCATGAAGCATGTTCTACAAGTTACTTTTGTCTTATCTCCTTGCACGCCCTCGTACGATTTTGTCAGAACGGACATCCCTTTTGTCCAGGATCGTACAAACCACTCTTCAACTACACTATGCATCATGCGGCCACTAGGATGTTTGCTAAAGTCAAATTCATGCAACCAACCAGAAGCTACCACGTATAAAGGTATACTGACTTGCATTAAATGCATACAGTATAAATAGAGAACCCTACTTCATTTGTGAAGTGCTCGGCATCTCTTCTCACGGAACTACTTAGTGCAAAAAAACTATCCTTAGTTTTCTTATCTTCTTTCTCTCTATTTCTTAGTGCAAGAATTCTGTGTGATTCTCATAGTTTGTTTAGGTTAGGTTTTTAACTTAATCTTGTTCCGCAACAAACTGTAAATTGTTTGATATATATCAACCCCCCCTTCTACAAACTTGTATAACCCCTTCGGGACCAACACAGACGCTGCCACGTGTAAAGTTGTACTGACTTGCATTAAATGCATTGTTAGCTTTTATTTTATATTGTATTCAAGATTACTTAGTTAAATTGTAAAAGCCCAAATTAAATATGTGGGCTTTAGTTGCTAATGGACTTAGGCCTTAAAACCTAGGTATATAAAGCCTTGTTTGTGAGACTTTTAAGGTTAAGCCTCTAAAATCTCCCAGCCTCCATTTGAAAGAGTCAGACGTTGAAAGAGATAGAAAAGAGAGCTTCAAAGAGTGAGTTGTTCTTCATTTCCTATATTGTAAACTCTTCTCTTTATCAATCAATACAAAGATTATTGCTATTATTATTGTTACTTGTTGTATCTGGGTTCCTACAATTGGTATCAGAGCCAAACAGATTCGAATTTGTGCTTCAATCCATTGATTTTTATCAATTTTCGGAGTTTTAAACTTTTATTTTGCTGCACTCTGTTTTGCTTCGAAAAACCATTTTCTGTTGGTTTTTGGACAAAACTCTAAGAATTAAAGTTGTCCAGAATATTCTCGTGCACCTACCTACCAAATTTCAGCACAATCCGATAAGATTTGAAAAATTGACTCAAGTGCACAAATTCTACTTCTCACAAAGTATCTGTTAACGATCATTTTTTCAAGTAACAATATGTCAAGACTAAAATTTAGTGCTGATGCTGATTTTCATTATTATTCTAAACTCAGTACTAATTTTCGCAAAATTATTCCTAATCTTGAGAAAGAGTTGGAAGAAAAGAACAAAAGCATTCTGATTGATTCAGAAAAGATTGCTAAGCTTGAAGAATTAGATAAACTCTTAACCTGTGAAAATCTCGATCTTAAGAGAAAATTATGTGAGTCTGAAAAGATTTTTGAAGAAGAGAAGAAAATATGTGAACTTAAATGTTTAAGATTTTCTAAGTTGGTTTCTGATTTTAAAAAGCTTGTGATCTGTGAAAGAGAAAAGTTTGAAAAGGAGAAAACTACTTTTGAAACAAAATATATGGAGCTTTCTTGCAAAATTTCAGAGTTACAGAAAACTCTTGAAAAGGAAAGGAAAGAGTGTGTTTTTGAAAGAAAAAAGTCCGAAAAGTTGAAGGTTCAAGGATTTCAAAAGAAATGCCTAAAAGATGACTTTGAAAGAGAGAGATTGTACTTTAGATCTGAAGAGAAGAGACTGATAATAAGGTTCTTTGATTTATCTGCTGAGATTAGGAAAGAGAGGAAGTTGAAATCTGATTTACAATCACAAGTTGATCTGTGCATTAAAGAACGAAATGATTTGGTTCTCAAATTAAATTCTAAAAGTTCTGTTAAAACAAAAGAGTTCATTAAGCCAAACAAGTTTTCAAAAAATTAGATCTCTACTTCTAATCCTTTCTATTATCGTAGGCTAGAGCAATCAGTTAATCAAGTTTTTAGAAGAGTAAAAATGGTTTGGATAGTCAAAGGCTCTTTTTTTTAGAGGAAAAAATCCAGGCAATTTTATAGCAAGGGAAAAAAAGAACAAACATCATTCAAAATGTTCGAAAGCCATTTGTTTCTGTTGAACATAAAAAGATCAGCAAAGCACTTCAAGCAAATCCTAACAAAATAGGACCCATTTGGAAATGGGTACCAAAAGTTCTTTGATCTGTCTTGCAGGTAAATGGACTCCTTAATACATCTGTTAAGGACTCAGGCTTCAAAGTTCAATATGGACTCTTAAACACTCAGTTTAAGACTCATCCGTCAAAGGCAATTGATTTCGGTGCACAACATTCAAGTACAATGACAGCATGCTGGCAGATTTGCGATGCTGAAGTAAATCGTTCATATCTCACTGATAAAGGCACCGATTGATACGATTCAAAAAGCCATGGATTCAAAACACATTGATGAACAGCTTTCGTGTTTTGAGAATTCAGAGATTCGAAATTTATAAGGGTCATATGCATCGTTGAAGTAGACAACAGTGTGCTGATGGAAAGCTGATGGACAGATCTGCGCGACTGTGGTAAATCAACCATATCTTTGTCGCACGAGCTCAAAAAGAGGTGATTCAAGATGATCTGAACAGATAACAAACCAATGAAAGTTGTTTGTGTTTTGAGTTTTTGCAAACTCCAGAGGTAAAATGGTCTAAATCAGTGTCAAAGTAAGTGTAACACTTCTGTTAAGCTTCTGCCGAGCGGCGACCAAACCTCTGCCGCACGCGACCAAACCTCTGCCGCACGCGACCAACCTCTGTGTTACTGTTCACCACAGAACCTCTGTGAAACCCGACAGAGCCTCTGTGGACTGAACCTCTGAACCGAACCTCAGAGCCCGATTTTTGTTTACTTGTTGTCAGCTTAGCGCTGTTTCAGAAACATGCGCATAACTTTTGACTCGGTGCTCCAAATTACTCGATTCCAGTTGCATTGGAAAGATAATTCAGAGACGCACGACTTTGATGTTCTGAGTTTTCTCAAATTATGTGTGCTTAAAGGTCAGAATCTGTGTCAAAGTCGATGGATACTTGCTGGATCGAAAGCATCACTTCACTCTCTCCATTGCCATATTCAGATCAGACTGAGGTTGTTTCTATACACATCAGTATAGAACCAGGACTTCAACTGACTGTTGTTTCTACATACTTCAGTGTAGGACCAGTACTTCAGATATGTTCAAATCAGAGTTTTGGCTGGTAATTTCTAAACTCTGATCCCCCGCACCTTGTATTTTTTTAAGTGGAACTATTTGTGCAGTTGGATATTCCTAACAAATGTGGAATCATCAAAAATGATTACCAACACTTTCTGATTCTTATAGGATATCTGATTTCAAATTGAGATTAAATGAAATTTACTGCTCAATTTGAGGGGGAGAAAACAAATCAGATTTGACCCTGTTCGTGTAAAGGTAAAATTTCTAAACCTTTAAACTCATCATCATTTTTAGAGAAAGGCCATCTTTAGAATGATAAAACCTCTTTCAAATGGTCAAACCACTTCTACATGCTAAAATTCTTTATCTGCTATAGAAATTTGGATTTTAAATGCTTTTCTGAGACTACAAGTAGTCAGTGTGTGGAACAATCCAACCTCTAGGACAACAATTTCATGGGATAAATGTGTGAGCTTTATAGAACTTCTACGGATCACTTAAACCTGTGTTTCCTACCAAAGAAGTAAACCTTGAGTGTTTGAGAGGTGAAGGGTCTACATCAAAGAGTGGGGGAGATAACTCATCTGAGTTTTTCTCATTGTGCTTGAGAGGTAAAATTTAAAAAGAGAGTTTGGTTAGATGTGAGCTACATGATAAAAAGAAAGAGGGTGTGAGAACAGAGTCAAAAGAAATATACAACTCTGCACTATCTTTTTCTGAGCCGGGCAAACCACATTTCTGATTTATCACAAATTTTTGGTGATTGTCATTGAAACAGGCAGTGAGCCCATGCCAACTCTTGTCATAACCCCACCAGCTACTCACTTCCTTCTCCACAAGGAACTGTTTCACTTTTCCACGGGGAAGCAGCACATATGCTATCTGATCTTTCTTTGGAAGGTTGGATATTGAAAAGAAGGAAAGTTGCCCCACCTTCACACTTCACTCATGCACATTGAGTCTGTGGAAACCTGTTATGTCCAAACAGTTTACACACTTTTGAGCTTAATAGATAATATTCTATTTTCTTCCACACAATATCACGAATCTTTGTGATTCCACTTGCTTATCTATGTGATATTGCCAAGAACAGTTTGAGAAGTTTATTTTTTAATTTACTTCAATGATAACTGGAAGTCCTGTCAGAGCTTCATCATTGTCAACTCTGAGCATAGGCCACACAATTTTTTATAAATTGTTGTGATAATAGTTGCTATTGTGCTTCTATGTTAGATGATTACCCCTGGTTACTTATTCTTTAATGCAGATTCTAATGAGCAGAATGTATTTGCTACTCTTCATCTCGTAGCTGTTTATCTACTATCGGTTACTACTCAAACTGGTTATACAAGCTTCCGCACATCAAATCGTTCTCTGATCGTTTGAGAGATAACTGAGACCAGAAAAGTAATGCAACAGTCAAGGGGGAGTACGCAAAGATCAAGGGGGAGTCAAAGAAGGAATTGAAGCAACTGACCTTGTGGAAGATCGGGCTATTTTTAATCTTGAATACAAAGGGGGAGATTGTTAGCTTTTATTTTATATTGTATTCAAGATTACTTAGTTAAATTGTAAAAGCCCAAATTAAATATGTGGGCTTTAGTTGCTAATGGATTAGGCCTTAAAACCTAGGTATATAAAGTCTTGTTTGTGAGACTTTTAAGGTTAAGCCTCTAAAATCTCCCAGCCTCCATTTGAAAGAGTCAGACGTTGAAAGAGATAGAAAAGAGAGCTTCAAAGAGTGAGTTGTTCTTCATTTCCTATATTGTAAACTCTTCTCTTTATCAATCAATACAAAGATTATTGCTATTATTATTGTTACTTGTTGTATCTGGGTTCCTACATGCATGCAGTATAAATAGGAAACCCTACTTCATTCTTAAAAAAGCTTTCCCTTCGCTGAACTACTTAGTGCAAAAAAACTCTCTCTAGTTTTCTTATCATCTTTTCTTTTCTTAAGTGCAAGAATTCTGTGTGATTCTTAAGTTTGTTTAGATTAGGTTTTTAACTTGATCTTATTCCGCAACAAACTGTAATATGTTATATATATATATATATATATATATATATATATATATATATATATATATATCAATAAACAATTTTAAAAATAAAAATTATGTGTTTGTATTCAACCCCCCCCCCCCCCCCCCCTCTACAAACTTGTATAACCCTTCGGGAACAACAAACAGGCTCTTTGTTGTCTATTTGAAAAAAAAGAACATTGATAGACAGTCTCAACTTTCTCATTCTAACACTGATCAAGTTTTGCATTAAATCAGATATTTTGGCTCGAAAGTCTCTAAGTGCTAGAGAAAGGTTCGCACATTTTTCTTTCAGATTAGCGTTATCAGACTTAAGCTTTTCTGTGATCTTTATTTGAACATCTAGCTTTTCTTTTAGTGCGGTTATTTCAAGCAACGGTTCATTTGTGGTTGCCTTACTGGAATCTACTCTTTGAACAAGCAAATGCATCTGATCTATTAAAGCTTGATGGAAAGGAATACATACCTGACATGAGTCTCCGAGATCCGGAGGAGCAGTGTGGTTGCCCATGAAGCACAGATGAGCATCAACATCTTCAACATCACTTTCATCGTCAGATCGAGTCATCCAGTGGTCATCTTCAACCATTAGTGCTTTTCCAGCTTCTTTCTGTTGTGCTAAGAGCAGCTTGGCCTTGTAGTATTCAGCGTTGCGAACGACAGGCTTTCGGCAGTCTTTGGCAAAATGGCCCAGTTTACCACAGTTATAGCACTTGACTGGCCCGTCTTTGTTCTTTGCTTCGGGCTTGCGCTCATACTTTTCCTTGTGATTAGACTATTTGGCCTCATCAGATCTTCTTTTCCCTTCGTACCTTTCTTTGTAATAATGGTACTGGTTAGGAGTTGTTGAGTAACGCTGGTTATTGGAAGACGGTTTCATGAAAAAGGCCTTCTTCTAAAAGGACTTGGAGATAAAGGTCATAGCTTTCTTAATCTCAGTCAGCTCGGGGTCTGAATAACTTTCCTCGGGTTACTCCTCTTCAGATTCTGATTCACTGGATACTGGGGTTCTTCTCGAGCTTTGGCTAGACGACTTGTCGCGTTTATCAGACACGAGGGCAAGGGGATCAGCTTGAGGCTTTGTGTTTGATTTCTGAGTGCCCATCAACTCTAGACCTTCATCCTCGTCTTTCATGAACATTTCGTACAGCTCATTGATGGGAACTTTCTCTATTAGGTGGTTGTGTCTGGTATGAGATGCGAAGGTTTTCCACTCGGGCAGAAGGTTGTTTTGAAACTTGAGACAGTTTTCGGTATTAGACCTCAAGATTTGGTTCTTTTGGAGATCATTCAATAACAGGCATAAGTGTTCATATGTGTCGGTCAAGGATTCACCCTTCCGCTATTTGAAACCATCATAGCGAGTGATGCAGCTGTTTACTTTCAACTGATTACCAACTTTGCTACCGCTCATCATCTTTGCAACTTGATCCCACATGCCTTTAGAAGTGTCTTTGTAGGAATCAATTGTTGTGTATATCTCATTCGGTAGACTCTGAACCAGATATCTATTGGCATGCTTCTCCCCATTGTATTTGTTCTGTTGATCCAAACCCTCAGTGATTTGATAATGACCCTCTCTTATATACTTAGTGAAAATTGTAAGTAATCAATATGTATCAGAGTTTCACTATCGCTGATAAGTACTAAGATCTAACAGTACCGCTGATAGGAACTCTCGCTCTTTAAATTAAACATTCAGCGAACACTATTCACCATTAATGCTCCGAGTCTGTTCAGCGAAGACTCGGATTTGTCCACTCAACGTGAAGTATCAAGTACAAGACTTCAGTTATCGCTGAACTTTATCATTCGCTGAATAGATAATGATAATGCTCTGAATCAACGAAAGCTGGTCATGAAGTCCTCCGTACAAAGTACTTTTGTCTTAACCACCCTTGCACGACTCCGTACGAAATGTCAGAAAAGAACCTCCGACTGTCTGAAATCGTACAACCACTCTGATACTACACGGTTCATCCATGCGGCTACTAAGGTTGTCAACAAAGGTTAATGACATGCAACCAACCAGCTGATGACACGTGTAAAGTGTATACTGACTTTCATTAAATGCATGCAGTATATAAAGAGATGAATCCTCTTCATTTGAAGTAACTTGCTAACTCTGGACAAGTTCAATCTCTTATCTCAAGATAGGTTATTATTAGTAATTTCCTTATCTCTCTTAGTGCAAGAAACCTTAGTGTTCCAACTTGTTTAGATTTAGGTTTATCCTTAATCTTGTTTCCGCAACAAGCTGTAAATTGTTAATGATTTATCAATAAACAATTTAGAAAAGTAAAATCTGTGTGTTTGTATTCAACCCCCCCTCTCCCCCTTCTACAAACTTGTATAGGCCTTCGGGACCAACAAGTGGTATCAGAGCGGATTTGTTTAAACTCATAAACAAGATCTAATCTAAGATATTTCTCTTCCTTTATATTATCTGAAAATGGCCACCAACACAAACACAAATTATATAGACAATGGTTCTCTTGCTAAACCCCCTAGATTTTCCAAAGATAACTTCAAGTTATGGAAAAATAGGATGACACTCTTCTTAGAAGGTGTAGACCCTACTATGCCTTACTATCTCGAGAATGGTCCATTCATCCCTGTAAGAATTGATGCTGCTGTTCCAGCCGCTGAGAATAGACCTGCTATTCCAGAAAGGCTGGTCCCTAAGGAAATCTTTCAATGGACCGACGAAGATAAGAAGAAAGTAGCTATAGATACAAAAGCCAGATCCATACTATCCATGGCTCTTCCTGACGAAGTCTACCATTCCGTCATGAATCTGAAAACATCAAAAGCCATGTGGGACACAATATGTGTTCAGTATGAAGGAACGTCTGAAGTCCAGGACTCAAGAAAGATCAACCTGGTAAGACAATACGAAAGCTTCATTTCTGGTAAGAATGAATCTCTCCCTGAAGTTCACCAACGTTTTAATTGTTTAATTATAGATCTGAAAACTGTTGGTAAGGAATATTCTAACTTTGAAGTTCTAACAAAGTTTCTAGAATGTTTACCTGAAAGCTGGGACAATTATTCTATGTGTCTCAAGCTGTCAAAGGATCTAAAATCAATGACCCTTTCAACCTTATATGGCACGTTGCTGAATCATGAGCAATCGAGCCATCTTAAGAAGAATCTTGTAAAAGATTCCAAAAAGCATCCCTGTTGCTTTAATCTCAGAGGAACCTTCTACTCAGCGACCCTCTGTCACTATCACTGAGTTAGAAAGTAACTCTGAAAGGTCATCAGATTCTGATTCTTCAGATGATGATGACTCTTTGGCTCTCCTAACTAAAAAGTTCAGGAGATTTGCCAAAAAGAAAATGTTTAGAAAGAACAAACCTCTTTCCATAACTGACAAGCCTAGATCATCAGCTTTTGTTGATAAGGCTACTGCTACTTGTTTTAACTGAGAAAAGACAGGACATTTCGCTAACGAGTGCAGGTCTAAGAAAGTTTCTAGACCCTCAGCTTTTACAAAGAAATCCTTTGTTCCAAGGAATAAAGATGACAAATATTCAAAGCTGAAAGAAAAATATGCTAAGCTGAAAAGCTTTAAGAAGAAGAGTAAAGGCCTGATGGCTAACTATGATTGGGCTGCTTCTGATGAAGAAGCATCATCATCTGACTCTGAAGATGATGAAGCAAATCTATGTCTTATGGCCAAGATTGAAGAAGAGGAAGAAAGTTCAGACATTCCCTCCACTTCAACCTCTGCTATTCAGGTATCACCTTCCTTCTTTACCAATATTGCAAATATTGATGAAGCTGATAGTCTCCGTAAGATCGATCTCTTGACTAGAAGTTTATACGAAGCCATGAACGGCAAAACTGTGGTTGAAAACCAAAACCTTGATCTCGCTGAAAAGCTTAAAAACTGCCACCTTCAAATAGAAAAGCTTTCTAAAATTGAAGAAGATTTTAAAGATCAAGTATATTTAAATCAGCTAGTCAAAATCGAACGAGCAGAAGCTATCGCTGCATTAAAAGCTGAAAAAACTACTGTTGAAGGATGGTGTAATTCTTCAACAAAGATCACTGAGATAATAAAGTCTCAGATTCCCCTAAGTGATATACGTGGTCTGGGTTACAAATATGATACTCCAAAACCAACCACTGAGCGTTCAATGCTTAAATTTGGAACGTTCGTATCCTCAGTCGCTGATACTTCATCTTCTCAGTGCTCCTCGTCCAATACACCAATCCCTGAGGAAACTCCTACCTCCTCAAAAGGCAAGGAGAAAATGGTTTATTCAAAACCTACCTCTGTCTCTAAAGACAAAGGTAAAGGAATTGTTATTTACCAGAATCCTCAGAAGGGTACCTTAGTACCAAAACTGAATGCTTCTAAAGCTTCAGTGACTCATCCATCTGGATCAAGGAAACAGATCTCTGGATCTATTCAGCGATCTACTCCTAGACTCAGAGTGGATGTCCTTGGTAAGAAATCTGAAGAACTGAATGTTTGTCCTATTTCTAAATCCAATAGTTTACTTGGTGCTGGCACTTCTAATTCGAAATCAAAAGCTCAGCATTCAAATGGTCCTAGAACTACTTTTAGTTATAGGAAATGTTATCACTGTGGACTTACCGATCATATTACTAGTAAGTGCCCCACAGCCACCAAAGTTGAGAAGATAGCTAAGGTGAAGATTGCCCCCAAGGCAAAGAAGACCAACCCTGGTGCAAATCAGGTCAAGGTGAATCCTACCACTGAGGTTAACAAATTAACCAAAGTGAAGAAAGACAAAGCTGAATCTTCAAATGCTGCGAAGACTGCTGAATCTTCCATTCCAACTATTTCCACTGACAAATGTATATACATGGTTAAGTGGGTACCCAAGAAAAACTAATCTTCCTTTATATTGCAGGTTAAGAAGGGTATCTGGTATCTCGATAGCGGATGCTCTAGACACATGACTAGAAAGAAAAGCCTGCTCGCTGAATACAAGGAAGAGAAGGGTCCCTCTGTGACTTTCGGTGGAAATGGAAAAGGACATACCCGAGGGTATGGTGTACTTTCAAATGGTACAACCTCCTTCAGAAGAGTCGCATATGTTGAAGGGCTGAAGCATAATCTTCTAAGCATCAGTCAGCTTTGCGACATGGATAACAAAGTAATCTTTACTAAGGAATCCTGCTTTGTCGCTGACAAAAAGGAGAAGATAGCTCTCAGCGGTTATCGTTTGGAAAATGTTTATGTAATAAACATGGACTCAACAACCACTGAGAACTCCTGTTTCTTCTCAAAGGATATGATGTCAACTGGCTATGGCATAAGGGGCTATCTCATCTAAATTTCAAGACACTGAACACTCTTTCTTCAAAAGAGTTAGTCACTGGTCTACCTCAGCATTCATACGCCAAAGAGTCTTTATGTTCAGCGTGTGAAAAAGGGAAGCAGACCAAAGCAAGCTTTAAATCAAAGCAAGTTTCATCAGTGTCATCTCCTCTACAACTACTCCATATGGATTTGTTTGACCCTGTTAACAAACAATCCATCGCTGGAAAGAAATATACGCTGGTCATAGTTGATGAATTCTCTCGCTTCACTTGGGTAATGTTTCTCCGTTCTAAGAGTGACACCCCTGAATAACTCATCACCTTTGTTCGGAAGATGGAAACCCTGAACAATCTGACCGTTCGCTCAATAAGGAGTGATCATGGGACTGAATTCAAAAACAGTTCTCTTGATTCCTTCCTTGAGAGTAAGGGTATTTCTCACAACTTCTCTTCAGTGAGAACACCGCAACAAAATGGAGTCGCTGAAAGAAGAAATAGAACAATTATTGAAGCTACACGTTCAATGCTCAGCGATTCTCACCTGCCTACTCAGTTTTGGGCAGAAGCTGTCAACACTGCTTGTTTTACGCAAAACAGGTCGCTGATAGTTAAAAGATTCAAAAAGACAGCCTATGAACTCTTTCATGGGAGAAAGCCTTCAATCAGCTTTCTTCACATCTTTGGATGTCAGTGCTTCATACTGAACAACAGAGATGCTCTTGGAAAGTTTGATCCTAAGGCTGATGATGGAATCTTTCTTGCATACTCCTCAGTTTCCAAAGCCTTCAGAGTCTTCAATCGTAGAAGACAAACTGTAGAAGAAACTATTCACGTCACGTTTGACGAATCCCGTTCAGCGAACTCTAAACAGTCCGCTGATACTGAAGAACTGAATCAATGGATGTTTTCTCATCTTGGTGATTCAGAAGATATTCCCACTCCTCATGCTCATCCAATAGAAGATGAGAGTCCTATCATTCCAAACATGCAGAATAGTGAAGCTGAAACATCATGGGTCTCAGCTGTTCCTATAAACAGTATACCTACCGCTGAACCAAACGCCTCAGACATTCCATCTATCTCTCAACAATCAGTAAATGAAATGACAAATGCAAGTATTCCTCTCTTAGCTGAAACTCCAGAAGTAGCTGAAGCCTCATCTTCAGCTCCTCCAGTTCAAGATGAGTCAACGACTTATGCTCTGGCTCAGCGATGGACCGTAAATCATCCAATTGATCAAATTCTTGGTGATCCAAACGCTGGTGTTCAGACTCGACGAAGTGCAGGTAATATTTGTTTATTTGTTAACTTTATTTCTCTAACTGAACCAAAGAAAATAGATGATGCCCTCAAAGATCCAAACTGGGTCAGCGCCATGCAAGAAGAGCTGACTGAATTCGAAAGAAACAAAGTTTGGAAACTTGTTCGGAGACCAACTGATAAAACAGTAATAGCCACTAAATGGGTCTATCGAAACAAGTTGGACGAACATGGTACTGTAACCCGCAACAAAGCTCGTCTTGTTGCTCAGGGATACAGACAAGAGGAAGGTATAGATTATGACGAAACATTTGCTCCAGTAGCAAGACTTGAATCTATTCGTCTATTCTTAGCATATGTTGTACACAAAAACTTCAAAGTACATCAGATGGATGTTAAGTCAGCGTTTCTGAATGGAAAGCTGAATGAAGAAGTGTATGTGGAACAACCTCCAGGATTCTCAGATTCTAAGCGTCCAGGTTATGTTTATAAACTGGATAAGGCACTTTATGGCTTGAAGCAAGCTCCTCGTGCATGGTATGACACTCTTTCTACTTATCTCCATATTGAAAAATTTGAGTGAGGTAAGATTGACAAAACTCTATTTTTTAGAAAAGTGAAAGGTCATATCATTCTAGTTCAAATATATGTTGATGACATTATATTTGGTTCTACTAACCCTGAGCTTTGTACTCGTTTCGCTGATAGAATTGAAGATGAGTATAAAATGAGCATGATGGGTGAACTAACATATTTTTTTTTTGGAGAGGAGACGGCACTCCTGGCAATATATAAACAAAAAAGAAAAATACACCTAAACGGCGAGGGACTCCCTCCCAACAAAGAGCCACTCCCACCATAAAGGACAAACCCAATATGAAGGAGAGGGCATCACAAAGAAACAAACGATATTACACCGCAAAATAAACCAAAAGACTAACAACCCAAACAAACAAAGACTAATAGAGCTAATCAACATGTAAAATAAAATGCGCAGCTCCCAAATCACCCAAATTTGCCAACCAACAGCAATAGACATCATCAAGAAACGTTCACGGTTTGAAATCTTCGCGCACCATCCCCTCTCGCCATATTCCCCCTCGCGTTCAGCATCTTCATATTGACCATCTGTTGTATGTCATTCACAAGCTGATTCGGGTTCTTCTTGTTATCCGAAAAGAGCCTTGCATTACGTTCCCTCCAAATATAGTACACAATTGCCGCAAAAGTGAGCCGAGTTTTAATGATACCCGGTTTCCATCTCCCAATCACCATATCTTCTAAGATGAGATCCCAGCGATCCTTCAAGTTGTTACCCACATCCCCCTTGAGTCTCGACCATATCTGAGAAGAATATGAACACTCGAAAAAAAGATGATCATGACTATCCATGCATGCATTACATAACGAACAGACCATCGGTTCTCCACTTTGCCTCCACCTCGCCAATCTATCTTGAGTAGAAAGCCGCTTACGAATAGCAAGCCATAAGCAAAACGAGTGTTTTGGTATATTGTTAGTAAACCAACAAAATTTATACCAAGCCACCTTTTCATAGACTCCAAGCAACGTCCGCCACACTTCTGAGACTGTGAACTGTGTATGATTAGTACGAGTAGATTTCCACATAACACGATCTTGCACAATTGGATAAAGCACGGGGACCTGATAAGAAGTAAGAGCAGAACACCGAGAGGTCCAAGCATTCGGCCAAACGTTATCCAAAGTGCCAATCAACTCAGAAACGGTGGTATGCTTGGAGAGACCACCCTCAAGAAGAATCCTATACGATAGCTTGCCTGAAAGGTGACCCATGTCAAGCCATTTATCCTCCCAAGCATTAGTTAACGTGCCATTACCAACCACATGCACAAAAGACGGCCTAACCTGATCCCGCAAATCAAGAATCCGTTTCCATAGCCATGTGGACGTCGTTGGAATAGGAGCATTCCAAAAGTGAACGTCCCACAAACGGTAATGATAAACCCATGTTACCCAAAGAGACTTACGTTTTCTGATAATATCCCAGATATGGGGAACCAAAAGAGCTCGATTCCACATTGAGATTCGTTTAATACCCAAACCTCCCGCCTCTTTAGGTTGACAAACATCTTCCCAGGAAACCTTAGCCCGGCCCCTTGACGACTCTCCTTGGGACCAAAGAAAATCCCGAAAAAGTCTCTCTAATTCATGCACAATCGAAGCCGGGATAGTAAAAATCGTCATCCAGTAGAGTTGCAAAGATTCCAAAACAGACTTGATTAATGGAATACGACCACCAAACGAAAGGAATTTAGATTTCCAGTTCAAAATACGAGCACGAACCTTAGCAAGAAGACCCTGAAAATCAGACGTAGCAAGTTTCTTAGAAGACAAAGGAATCCCCAGGTACCGAAAAGGAAGAGCTCCATTTTGAAAAGGCAAGATCGAAGTAATACCATTTAAAGTATCCGGATCCACATTAGAAGTATAAATAGAACTCTTGTTCATGCTTGGCCGGAGGCCTGAAAGTTTGGAGAACGCATCAAGAACCCTTTTGACTACCAGGACCGAACCAACATCCCCTTTACAAAAGACCAAAAGGTCATCCGCAAAGCATAAGTGGTTTAGAGCCAATCTAGAGCACCCTTTGTGAAAATTAAAGCTTGAATCTTCCGCAACATACTTTCGAAATAAGCAAGTGAACGCCTCCATAACCAAAGTAAATAAATAAGGAGAGAGAGGACAACCTTGACGAATACCCCTAGCCCCTTTAAAAAAGCCGTAGGATTCACCATTAACCAAGATCGAATACGAAGTTGTAGTAACTACCTCCATAATCCAGTGCCACATAATAGGGTGAAAACCCATCGCCTGAAGAACATTGGACAAGAAACCCCAGTCAACCGAATCATACGCCTTCTGAATATCAATTTTTAACGAACATCGGGGCGGGCCGTCATTCCTCCCATACCCAGTCATAATCTCATGCGCCATCATAATATTATCCGTGATACGACGCCCCGGGATAAAAGCCGATTGGTTCGGACTCACAATTTTGTCCAAACAGTCTTTCAATCGCCACGAAAGGATTTTCGAGATGCATTTATATATCACAGAACAAAGAGAAATTGGACGAAAGTCCAAAACAGATGAGGCATTCGGCTTCTTTGGAATCAAACAGATCGAAGTGTGGTTGTTAAGCTCTCTAGCCAACCGACCCCGATAGAAAAAATCTTGCACTGCCAATTCCACATCATTCCCAACAATTCCCTAAGCTGCTTTGTAAAATTTAGACGAAAACCCGTCCGAGCCAGGCGCTTTATCATCTCCAATATCGAACATAGCACTCTTTACTTCTTCCTTGGTGATAGGGCGGATCATAAAATTAGCATCCTGAATAGATAACTTGTTAACAAACAAATTCTCGGGAAGCTCTGGAGAGACCGAACCATCTCTCTCACCAAGAAAGGATCTGAAGTGATCAACAAAAGCATATCCAACTTTGTCATCATAAACCATAGTACCATGCATATCTGAAACCGAATTGATGAGGCCTCTATTCTTTTTCTCCTTAACCACTCTATGGAAAAAAGGCGTATTGAGGTCCCCCTCCTTCACCGAACGTACTTTCGCACGTTGCCGAAAGCACTGTTCCTCATCATGTAAAGCCGCTTGAAATGCAACAAGAACGTGGGCGAGGTCCTCCTTGATAATCGAATTTTGGGGATCCCGATCAACATCCCTTTGAACCGCCTCCACCTCCACACGCAAGTCAGCCACCCGCTTAGAAAGATTACCAACTTTGGATCTCAAGGCCCTTAACGGGAATTTAAGAGATTTCAGCCTCGAAGTTACCCGAAATGCAAAAGAACCTTGCACGGGTTTATCCCACTCCTCTTTGACAATCTGAAGGAAATCCTGGTGGGATGTTAAGAAGTTATCAAAACGGAACGAATGATTACCTTTAAAACGACCACCTTCAAAAACGGCCATCATAGGACAATGGTCAGAGATCCCACGAGGAAGGAATTGAGCTGTTGCATTCACAAAGCCGTCATGAAAAGCAGTATTAATCATAACACGATCCAACTTTCGGAGGATGCCACCTCCATGTACCGGCTTTTGCGCCCATGTGTAAAATATTCCCGTATACCGAAGATCGAACAACTCCACATCCTCTAAACATTCAACAAACTCCTCCATACGTCTATCCCGATGAGAACAGCCACCATCGCTTTCATTTGGGTGCAACGTGGTATTAAAATCACCAAGCACCAGCCATGGTTCGTTGTTAGCAATTGCGGCAAACCGTCTCAAGTCGTTCCATAACTCCCGTCTTCGAACCATATTATTGTCCGCATAAACCACCGAGAGAAAAAAAGACAAATTCGAACCTTTTATATGGATTTTGCAATGCCCAACTTGATCCGAAGAGTTTATTACCGATGTATCAAAAACCGAAGAGTTCCAAGCAATAACAATACGAGCACTCCTAGACAACGGAGTATTATTTGCAAACGAAGACCACGAACCCATAGTAGAAGAGATAACATTATCCAAATTAGCATTAATGACATGGGATTCCATGACAGCACAAAACGAAAGCATATTAGTGTGTATAAAATGTTTAACTTCACGTTGCTTAATTGTCGAGTTTAGACCCCGAACATTCCATGCACCAAGCTTCAACATGATGAGTTAATAGAGTTGGTATCCGACACACCCGACACCATAGGCTTTCTACTTCCCTCCAACCCTACCTTCCCAACCTCTAAAACATCAAAATCAACTTCATCGTCATCGTCTTCCTCATCCGAAAGGCTAGAAAATGAATTTGAGGTAGCAATGGAAACCGAACGCTTTGCTTTAGCCATTAGCACATAAGGGTGCAATTCTACTTTCGAAGGAGCGGGGGTTTTTAGAATCCCACGAAGTTTAGGCTTCGGAAACGGCATGTTAACAGCATCTTTAACCACATTCACCATTGGTGCACTAGGTTCGGCCACTTGCAATGGCACTACAGGTGAAGATCGCCCCTCTAAGCTCTTATCAACAAAAACCGAAGGTTGAACCACTGGAGCCTCTTGTCTTAAACCAGCACCTACACCATCATTTTCCACCACCTCACCCATCACCACTTTATCATTAGTGTCTTCCACTACCTGTGGATCCTCACGACCAGCCTTAGGAACATCCCCATCAACCCGATCTTGAAAAACCCCAGAAGAGGAACCAGCATTCTTTTTACGCCAAATCTCCTTTGGTTGAGATTTCTTTCGATTTGTAACCAATGTGAACCCCTCAGAATCGATTCCTTCATTCACAAGTTCCTTACCTTTCTTTTTTGCTAATTCCGCTTTGACACACGCAGATGTTTTATGGCCGAAGACAAGGCAATGGGAGCATTGAGTTGGCTCCCATAAATACTCCACCCGAATTGGAACAAGAACTTTCTTCCCTCCATGCACGTTAGGCACTGCTACATGAAGTTCCCTTTTAAGATCACCCACCGCCCACACATCCACAAGCACTTTTGCAAATCCCGGTCTTCCCCAAGCTTTTTCACACATCGAGGCCGTACATTCATCCATCATTTTCGGAACACCCAATGCGCTTGCGATCCTACTAACACCCTCCCGATTGAAAGCTACCAATGGGATATTGTGAAGTTTAACCCACACCGGGCACGTTTTATGCTCCGGTTTAACCAAAACCCTGCTGTGGATCCCACAGGAATACAAACAATGGGACACCACGAATCATCCATGGACCCCCTTCAAGGACTTGTTGTAGTCCGTTTTCATCACCAAAACGAAAAAACAAGAAGCCATTGTCATTCATCATGGCATCCTGCAAACCAAATTTACCCCAAAGAGCCTTTACAATTTTCTGAACAGTCGGGAAGTAGAGTCGTGGTCCAAGAAAGTAGCCATATAGGGTGTTCTTATACACCGCTTCCGCTTTTTCAGATAATTCGATTGGTAGATCAATATACGTTGAAGATTTTTCTGTTAAAGGAAAGAAAGATAAGGACTTACCAATATTGCTCGAGGAGTCCTTGAGAACCGAAGCATAAGAAATCGAAGAGCTATCCTTGCGTTTAAGGATTGAGACATGGCCAAATTGTAGCTCCTCCCCATTAGGTCCTTTCAGTCTATTGAACACCGAACCCCCACTAGCATTCCTATTTGATTGAGAAACATCGTTCGAAGAGGAAGAACCAGCTAGGCTTCCATTACCATGCAGAACCCTAGCCGCCACCGTTGGTTGCACACTCCTATCCGCAGCTGTAAACACAACACCCTCCTTCGTGACCAAATTCGACACCATAGCCGATTGCGTAAATGTGACGTTAGCCATAGGCTCATCAATCTCCTTCGAAACAGAATTAGTCACCAAATCCGGAACCCTAGTCGTACCTTGCATGGGATTGCCATGCAAAACCGTCGTCGCCGCCGTTTTCACCTCCCCCACCAATTCACTACTGCTGTCCATCACGACACATAGCCTATCAACGAAGCCGAGGAGCTGCTCTCCCCCACGATAGCCCGACTAGAGTGACGAAGGTCACCGGATTATCCGGGACGCTGAAACCCTAAATCAAGCGAAACCCTAGTGGGGCAACGAAGATCACCGGACTAGCCGGGATGCTGAAACCCCATGTCGAGAATACCGTAAAAGAAAACGAAGTCCTAGGAAACACGACAATAGAGAAGTATGACCACGACAAAACAGCAACAAAGAGAAATCGGAAAACTTACCGCCGGCCAAAAAACCAAAACCCAAGAACGAAACTTTAAATTAAAAAACGAAAATCAGAATTAGGATTGGACCGACCAAAGCATGTGCAACCCTCACAAATCAGCAATTCAATTGAAAAGAAATTGAGAAGCACCGACCCATGAAGAGAAGCTCCAATCACATAAAATCACAGCGCCGTTTTAATTGAATGTATACCCCCGATGGATTTCCAACCAATCAAAACACTCAAAACTGAAAAGTATACACCAAAGCAGCAATAGAAATCAGAATCCAATCGAGAAAACCCACCAAACCACGAGAATTCATGCGCAAAACCCATGGCCGTCATGTGAAACCCTAATCGCACCCACGAGAGAGAATCCTATTTTTTTTTAAAATTCCATTCAAAATTTATGTGATCATTGTGAACTAACATATTTCCTTGGTCTTCAGATTAAGCAAACTGAAAAAGGAACTTTTATTAATCAGGGAAAGTATGTTAAAGATATGCTGAAGAAATTTGATTTAACATAGAGTTCAGCTATAAAAACCCCTATGGCACCACCGCTGACACTTGACAAGGATTCAAAGGGAATACCTGTTAATGTCACGTTGTACCGTGGGATGATCGGCTCTCTCTTGTATCTTACAGCTAGCCGACCCGATATTATGTATGCAACATGTTTGTGTGCACGATATCAAGCTGAACCTATGCTATCTCATATGAAAGCTGTAAAGCGAATCTTTCGATACCTTAAGGGTACAGCGAACCTAGGTCTTTGGTATCCCAAAGATTCAGGATTCGATCTAACCGCCTATTCAGATAGTGATTTTGCAGGTTGCAAATTGGATATGAAAAGCACCACTGGAGGATGTCAGCTCCTGGGTGGAAAGCTGGTAAGTTGGACAAGTAAAAAGCAAAATTCAGTATCCACTTCCACAGCTGAAGCTGAATATGTAGCTGCTGGAAGCTGTTGTTCTCAAGTCTTGTGGATGAGAAATCAGCTACTAGACTATGATCTTCAGCTCTCCAAAATTCCAATCTATTGCGACAGCACAAGTGCCATCGTTATAGCAAACAATCCAGTACTACATTCAAAGACCAAACACATAGAAATCAGATATCATTTTATCAGAGATCATGTGATGAATGGTGATATAGAACTTCATTTTATCCCAACTGATTATCAGTTAGCTTATTTATTTACCAAACCTCTTGATGAGACAAGATTCAACTTTCTCATCAGCGAGCTTGGAATGCTGAACTTTGAAGGGTAAAATCCTCAACGGTTCACATTGATCAGCGATAGGATAAAATCAACTCGTATAACCTATTCAATCATCTTCTCTCTGAATAAAACTTGGTTAAGCTGATATCAAGGTATGTTTTCTCTCTCTGACAATCGCATGAAAATGCAAGATTTCAAAACTAAATGCATCGCTGAATATCTCTTCCTTAACAGCGATATTTTCAAATTTCTTAAAACCATCACTGATATTTTCATTCAGTGCTTCATGTTTGTAAAAGAGTCCCTGAGCTTTCAAAACCTTAGAGACATCCTAAAAGAATATGAAAGGACAGTTGTGACGTCATTACAACGGATAAACCCCCGCACGTTTCTCTTTCTGACACACGTTTGCACGACTCGTTCAAACTTCCAATCAAATGCAAACACGTGTCCGTGTCATGATGAAAATCTTTTCCCGCTCAAGATTTTCTCTCTCTAATCTCTCTATATAAACAAACTCGTGGTTTATATTTTTCTTTTACGCGAACAATCCCAAGCACATCCCGAAGCACTCTTTCTGTTTATGGTTGGCTATAAGAAGGCGTCTACCAACACAAGATCGTATGGCTTTATGGTATCGACATGTTGACCAACTGCGGTGCTCTCTCTGTAAGACGTGTATGGATAACCATGATCACCTGTTTTTTCAATGCTCATACTCTAATCAGGTTTGGTTGATGCTCAAATTAGAAGTGGGAGGTAACTTGCAAGATAGTTGGGGTCTTATTCTCGATGATATGGAAATGGGCAGATGGAAGCCGGGAGATGCTCGAAGTCGTCTTTTATTTGCTGCCACAGTTTTCTTTATATGGCAAGAGCGAAATAATCGTCTCTTCACGTCTAATGTGAGAAATCCAAATCAGCTGGCTAACGAAATAAGAAGAAGCGTTTATATGAAGCTTGCGACTGGAATGGGGGTTCGGCCGATGGCTAGAAGGATGCAAAGATTACCGACGTAATTTGGATGAAGAGTGTCTATTTTCTTTGGTGGAGCGTTAGGGTTTTTAGAGACTTGGGAATCTGGTTTTGTATGTATTTTGTTTCTATTTCCCTTTGCCTGTTTTGGATTTGGGTCTTGTGGTACACTATGGTTTGCTTTGGTCCTTGTTGTCTAGTTAATCCCTCTTCTCCAATTTGGGTTTGTCCTCTTTGGTGGGAGTGGATTTTCTTTGGGAGGGAGTCCCTCGCCATTTAGGTGTATTTTTATGTTTTTATTTATTTGGCAGGAGTTCCGCCTCCTTTCCAAAAAAAATCTTCCTCCGCAAGAAAGAATTCACTGTTGCATTTGTGCTTTCTAAAACTTCAAGAATTGTTCATCATCTTCTTCATCAAACATCAAGGTTAATATGTTCTTATTTATTACCGAATGCGTATAACTTGTTTCCGATCTTTTCCTTGTTTTAACAAGATCAAACAAAAGAACTTCTTAAAAATGAAATCATTTTTTTTCATGGTTTTATGAACACAACCATTTCATGGTTGTTCTTCAAGTTTAAATGCAAAAATCTTAAACTTGTTCTTCATTCGTTTCCAGAATCTATTTCTTCATAGAAAACTGGATAACAAGAATAAATGGGTTTTATATTTCGTTTCTTAAAATCAAGAAAAACCCTAATCTTCATTAAGACATTTGTGTCTGAATGAAATGGATAAATTTGAACCATCTTAATGGAAAATCTTTCCACAGTAAGATTATTCTTATTTGTTAACATCTTTGGTTGAACTGATAATACAGAGAAATGGCATCGTCTGACATTCCTGCTACCGCTGAGAACATCTCCGCTGATTCTGAGGAAGTGGAATTTATCTAGGCTCCTCAGGTTAAGTTCACTCTGGAACAACTAGATTGGACCAAAACGAACAACCTTTTTGCGCTTCTCGAGTTTCCTCCTCGAAAGCAAGTCACACATCTGAAAGATGCTGTGAATTTCCTAAAGAATTGATGCATTTCAACAGCCCTGACCATCTCACCTCCTGCAAGTCAGCTACTACTATCCCAGTTCTGGTACACTGCCAGACACTCTCAGTTACCATCCGCCAAAGATCCCTCCAAAACAATTGATTGTATCCTCAGCGATACTGAGTATGGCACGATAAAGATCACACCTGCCATCATTCGCAAAGCTCTGAACTTTCCCAACGCTACAAAAGAAAAGCCTTTTGTTCCTTTCCCTGACCATAAGAAACTCGCTGACAAAGAAGCTCTTATTGCATTTTTCGATGCAATGGGTTATGTATGGGAAATTGGCAGAGACAAGAAGCCCGAGAAGAAGCTGACCATGCTAAAGAAGTCAAAAATGCCCAACGAGATGAACTTCATCTTCGCTCACTTAATCAGCTGCATGACTGCCAAGACCGGCTCCTCTGACCAAGCCGCTCAACCTCAGCAAGCAATGGGATACGCTCTGCTGAAAGGTCTACACATTGACTGGGCATCTCTTATCTATGATGACTTGGTGCAAAGAGTAGACTCTGCCGCTGACAGACCTCCATGGGTTCCTTACCCCCGATTCATCAGCGCCATCTTCCAATATGGCCTGAAGGACAGCTACCCGCAAGAGGGTGACCTGAAACTCTCTCAGGTTGGCCCTAAGGTACTTGACTTCAAACCAGTTGAAAATGAGGTACGTCTTTCTACCCTTTTAACTCTTCTCAACCCTTCTTCTTCTACTTCTGTGGCTCC